>PNEQ01005408.1:111428-131091 GCA_003012365.1 Medauroidea extradentata
AAAAAAAAAAAAAAAAAAAAAAAAAAAAAAAAAAAAAAAAAAAAAAAAAAAAAAAAAAAACTCGACCCATAAACACTGTAAACATGAATAACATCAATAAAATTTTCAAAATAAAGAGAGATAATTTCTTTTTCAATGTGTAATATTAAGTCGTATGGTTTATTTAAACATCAGTTGTAGTACTAACATAATAATAAAAATAATAATAATCAATTGTAAGGTAGTTAGAATTAATAAAGGGCGCAATTATGATTGCATGTAGCATGAGTAATGCAGTGTTGACAATATAAAATACATTTCTAGGCAAATGAATATCTTCTGTCACGACAGATTGCTCGGATTTCATAAAAGCGACTGACTGCCCTAAATGGTAATGTTGATAAATTTATCCAGAGAAATCAGTTGCGTTTATTAAGATACTGGTGCGTTCGACAGTTAAGAGTGATTTAAGTACAGTTTACTGGACAGTATGTTCAATCAGATAGGGCTTGATATTTTGTGTTTTATCAGAAAAAATTATTTGGTTAAAGCATGGCGATTATTTCTAATACTATTGTTACTTAATCACAAATTTAAATACCGCTTAATTTATGATCACAGAAATTCGTGAAACAAAAGAAGTACACTAACACAAAATAATTAATAAGTTTTATATAAAATATGTTATGCTTGACTAACGTGTGAATTTGTGGCTGAAACAATATACAGTCTATTTTTTTTAATAAGTCATCATTTTATGTAGTTGCAACAATTCCGACAGTCTATGTATTTGTCTACAAGGCAACATGGCAATTGACATCGTAATAAAAAGTGAACAACATAATTAACAACCAATGGAAAAAAAAATACAACTGATAACAGTATGAACATACGATTACAAAATAAGTAACATACACCGAATACATGATCTTTGAAAGAACTGTGCAATGGGAGTGCATGACTGGATTTATGTACTTGGACATACTCCATTGCGAAATAAATGACTGTCACTTTTAGTTTCCTTTAGACAGTCATTTATTTCGCAATGGAGTATGTCCAAGTAAATAAATCCAGTCATACACCGAATAGTTTAAAATATCCTACAATTTACAACTGAACTAGACCGATACTCATCAACACCATTAAATATATTGTGAAACAACAACTTAAAAATAACAGTTTTAAATATTTGTAGTTTAATAATGTGTCTCGCACGATTTAGTTTATCAAGAAGTAATATTAATCCTTTGTACAGCACCTGACCCTAATTGTTGTTTATCATTTGAATATTTAGTGTATTGTAATGCTTAGCTAAAACGAAACATGTATCTAGACACTACTGCTGTCGTAGTATGTTTTAACAGCTTTAATTTCAAACTATGAAATATAAACCTAATTATTTACGCGTAATTTTCTTCAGTAGGTTTTGACAGTTAGGAGCGCATTTTTTTGTGCTTCGTTTATGTGAAACGAAATGCCAGATTAAATATTTAAGTCGGAAATAAATCTAAATGATAATTTCACCAAATGCATAGTAAATGTTCTCTTATGTTGTATCTTATACAGCACTTCAATTAAACAGAGCGTTCGCAAAGAATTGTCAAAATTTACTCAGTATTTACTCAATAGTGCGTAGGATACAGCGTGAAACGTTTTGTTAAATAGCCTAGTATTTTTATATACCAACCAAACATTTTACACCTTATGTAATTTTTTAATATTCCGTTAAAAAAATATCCAAACTAATTGTGAATACACGCGGAGTGTTGTGTAAGGATTTAAAGACTGAAGCAGACTACTTTCCCTTAAATGCGACTATCACTCTTAATACATTCCCATGAATAGCCGTATATATTCTAAAGACACTGTCGAATGTTAAGTAAGACATAAATGGAGATAAATAAAAAAGGGAATTCTTTCGTCAGATAGATAAAGATTTCGGAATGAATGGATTTTAGTCGGAAGAAAGAATGCTCTCACAGACGTAATAAAAGAGCCATTAAATTGAATTATATATTTGGGAAAGAATAAGAAAGTGGATTATATACTCACTAAAGACTTACAGATATTCTCTTTCAGAAAATTACGTTTTTTGTGTTCTGCGATGAGAAGTGTATTAAATAGATAAGAATATATGTCTAAGAATATGTTCCTTACCTTATTCACAGGATGTACTGCTTAAATATTAATTTTATGTAGATTCATGCATGATTTCGGAGTTAATTTATTTCCTTAAGTAATAAAACACATATTTTCTATGAGTGGTAATAATTTTATGTGTTAAATTTTTCTCTGTCGTTGTACTAATAAAAATTTACGGATGAAATAGCAAAACTAAGAAACTTTGTTGTTGTTACTAGATTATAAGTTCCTCATTATCGAACGCATCCCGTTGCGGTCTCATTTTAAAGATAATTGCAGGTAGGGCCTGGGTGCTACAACCACTCGCAATGATCCTACTCCATCACTTTCGCGTTACAGGAAGTAGCATGTTTTCTCTTCTGTTCTTAATGTATAAAATTTTCTATTCAAAACTATTAAATACTACAATTATAGGAGCTTACGTAAATCATACTCGGCAGAGTATACATTACTCTATAATCGGGCCAGAACCTTACGCGATAAAAATTTCCGACCCGCAAGACCTAAATATTCAACTCGACCTCGTCGCCGGATCCACTCAGGTCTACCCTGCTCAGATAGCCGCTAACAGGCGAAAAACAGGAAAAGCGCGCGTAAAAAGAAAGCAAACACAGCCTCTCGCGTGTGTACATAAAATAAAATATTGTTGTAAGGCGTTTTAGTGCATATTCACGAAAAAGACGATGTCGAAATATATAATTTTTTTGGACGTGAAGTCTGGCGCCGTTTATAGGCCTAAGTAAACATGTCGCCAGAGACGTAATTAAGGTATACGTTTAATTGGATGAATTATATAATAATTATTTAGGCCTACCTAAAATACAATTTTTATTTATTTATTTTTTTTTTTTTACAATTTCTGTTTATCTGCACTTCGTTAAATCTTGATTACTGCAAAACGCAACATCGCAGCGGTAATGTATCAGAGAACATTCACGTTTTAAATCCAATATTTATATGGACATTTTTGGGGTTAGCTCTAGCATTTTTATATAGTGTACATTACTGTTAGTACGGAATTGTAATGCCATATGCATATACAAAACCTGTACGAAAGGATATTCTACACTATCCGAACTTGGTCTAAAAATACAGGTCTGCCAGATTGGTGACTGTAATATACCGCTTCCGCACATTTTGCCGTCAACATACTTCTCTTCAAGTTTACGTACGTTTGGAAATAGGCGTTAAAAATCCAACGACTGAGTGGATCCTATAACGTGGTTGATACTACCGAGTAAATTATATCTGCTACGTTTTGTAAACGGCTTACGTCTCTTGCTCCCCTCTTTTTTTTTCGCGAATTTTCATTCCCGAATGACATTCATTTATTTGTAGGAACAAATGTAGACGACCGCACCCAAAGAGGGTATTTTTGCCGCTCCTCCACTGACCAGAACTGTTGGCACATTCCTGCCCCTTATAGCATCGTGTATCTGATATCATTACTACTGGCGTAACGCCAAACAGCTAAATATTGCAATATTAATATCATAAACCGAACTACATCAGTTAATTTAGTTTACTAACTCAATATTACCATACGTCCGCTTATAGCAGGATGGTCAGTTACGTAAAAATTATGGAGTTTACACGGTAGTTTCTGGGAATGTTTATCCCTTGGGAAATCTCAAGGAATTTTCTTGCCCGGTTCATTTTGAGCTTCCATAAATGTCACAAAATGAAAACAAAATGTAGGTTATGTAGCATTAGGGTATTTTATGATTTAAACAATGCCATCGTGAAATTGTGATTATGCTTCGTTATCAGGCTCAATGATATTTCCACTGAGTTTTTAACACGTTCACAAGCTGGATAACACAGAATTGTTGGAAGTCACTTAAAATTATACCTTTATTGGAAAATGCGTTGAATTAATTACTAACAATTTGTTTTCATGCTTGCGAAAACCAGGAAAGTTATTTTTTTTGTCAGGGAAATAAAGGAATAAAAGAGAATTTTCTTTGTTACAGTGTGTGGCCGCCTTGTGCAGGTCATTGCGGCACACGCAATGAACAGATACAGGGTAAATATTCTCGTACTTCTCTTTTTACGCATTTTTCATTCTTTGTCTTTCACAGGAGTGGGGAGTTCTGCCTTGCAGTTTGCAGCAACTTATGTTTAATATTTTGGAATCCCTGGCCGGGTGGCCTGGTTACTGATCGTTGTGTTAGAACCAGGGTTACATGGTTCAACACACAATGCTGTTTGAAACAAATTACGTGGTCCGCTTCTATTTCAAATCAAATCATGTTTTATAATAAATGTGACGGTCAAAACGGCCAGTAGTTCCAGAGCAGTCGCACATGAACAGGAGTCAGGAATCAAAAGATAATTTATTCATGAATTAATAAGAAGAAACTAATGTCAGACAAATAAAACAATTTGAAAACAAAATGAGCAATACATTTATTAAAAACTGATTTTGTGTTATAAAAAAAATTCTGAGGGAATTACGAGTGCGTAATTGAGGTATAAATACAGCATGTATTATTTTAACATAATAACTTTCAGGAACTAGTAAAACCCTACCATTTCTCTGGAGTGCATCCCTGACAGGCTAAACTTAAGTTAGTGTGAACGTAATGTTCTGTAAATCGGTAGATAACATGAATTGTGAAGGACTGTATGAATCAAAACTCTCGCAGAAAAAAATAAAGGTTATGATAATCTAAGTCGTGACTTGTGATGACGAAACGGACCATCGTTAGGAATGTTCATTCAGTGGGGTAGAACTTAGTTAAAAGAAGCGAAGAGGAAATCTTCCTGTGGGAAGATGTGTTGATAACGACTACTGCAGACGATCCATTCAGGCTATAAATAAACCCGTTTCCAAAGGATAACAGACGTTAGAAACTGAAACGGAATATTTCAACTTGGAAGGGTTGAATGAAGATCAAATTTTGAGATTTCGTCAAGTAACGTTTTTAATTCTCTTCAAAAAATCACATCTGATCACAAAATGAAAAGACAAAAACACAGGGACTACGTCCTATTATGAGAAATTTCCCGTGAAACTGGGGCAATGAAAAAACGGCATGTCTGTAGAATTCATACTAGGAGAGGCCCGGAGAAAATGTACAGAATTATGACGCGGGTACGATGCGCTCGTAGTTTGCCGATCACTTACAGATAACGCTGGCGGGCACTAACGTATAATTAACTGACAACAAATACATTTACGTAAAAGTAATATAAAAAAACTCGACTCACAGGTTACTAAATTTCGAATCAATGACATCAGTAGAAGCTTCTCATACTCCTTCAACAGCTACAAAATATCTTATGGTCTTCATAAACGGCTGAACAAATTTTCTTGCATTAATACGTAGATGTAATCAATTTCGGTGAAAATAATTCAGCACCAACTCGTTTCAATATGTTACACGGACACCTCCAGCTGTGCTTGTTGTTCAGTGATTGTATGTTTATAACAGCCAATGTTTTGAGGTTCTACCAGCTAATAACAGTGTAGTGTCGCAGTTACCTTGTTATGATTGGCTCAGTCAAATAAGCCACGTCTCTGCACTAATACGGTCTGACAATAACCATGAAGCACAGTTGCAGATGTACACGTAAGGCATTGAAACTAAGTGATGCTGGATCACTGGCTCTAGTGATAGCTAAGGACACCATCGATCAAGTAACTTTCAAACAAACAAAAATTAAATCGTAATCAGTTCATCCGTTTAGCAGCTACGATGCCACAGACAGACACTTTAAACTTATAACACCCCTTTTGCGTCGGGGGTTAGAAAAACAGTAAGAGACAGACAGAGAAGAGACGAAAATCTATTCCTGAGTTACGTTTTTGTATATATTCCAAGAAAGCAAGAGCGACAGAACGAAGCTGTGAACTCTTTGAGATCAGCGGCACTGCATTGAAGTGAGGAAGATGAACGGCTCCGTGGGAAACTGCGGTAGAAACACGTGCAGTGCATCCGGTGATACAGGTAGTTCGGGGTAAAGTGAGCACTTTTAGAACGTAGTTACGGTTTTTAAAGACAGTTAAGAAGTTTCCTTCCACTCTTAAAAAGTAAGCAAAGCCACGAAAATAACAAGCAAACTGTATAGAGTGCGCCGTAGCTACTACAAAGTTAAAGACTAAGGTCAAACCAAATACATTTCGAAATTATTTTCCTACCCAAGATTGACTCCCAAGTCGGCTCACTGCATCGCGAACGACCTTAAATATTACATGGCGTTGATGCTAACTGTGAGTCAGCCAACAGAAGTATTCAGACTGGACTAGTGGGCTGTTGAAAATAAATCACAGGTGTCTGCCACGGAATAATTATAGGCTACTGGCACACAATTAGCATTAAAGATTGCAAAGAAACAATCCAAACAAATTAAATTGATAAACATATTCGATAGTCAAATCAACAGAAATATGTTCCGAGAATTCGAAAATTTTACACATACAGGATGCGGCAACATAACTTACTTTCTTAACGCGGCAATAAAACCCATTATGTAAATCAGAAAGTTTCCATTGTGATTCTTATAGTGTGGGTACGAATATAAAATTTGGTTTTACACAGTTTTGAAAATCAAATCAGTTAGGTAATGCCCCGATCCCCCCCACCTCCAATTTTCCATTCGGTGAGTAAGTCGATTTCTGGCGTTTCTCACGATACTTACCAGCGTAGCAGTGGGTAAGTTGACAATTCCTGCCCTGGCGTTGACCTTCAAGACGTGTACGGTCCTTGGACAGGTGACTTAAAAGTAGGATATCAAATTAAAAAAATCACAAGGGACCAAATTGGGGGAGCGGGCTGGCCACTTCAAATCGCCACTTATTGAGATGATGCGCTCCGGGAAGTGCTCCCTAAAACAGCCATAGATGCCCCTGAAGTGTGGGCCGTTGCTCCGGCTCGTAGGAACCAAATGTTCCCCCTAAGTCCAATTCCAAATCCAAAAAATCCTCCAACATGTTCACATACGCTCATGACTGTTTCAACGCATGATGGCGATTGGCAGCGATGGGGAACAAAACTTTACACCCACGCCTCTCGATTGAGACCATCCCCGCCCCGCTAAGACATCTACAGCTTGAATGTCGCGCATTTCAAAACAGGAAGTTATTTTGCCAAATCCTGTAACCATCCAGTCCAATTGATTATTTTGTGTTTATTTAAATGACAGTCCGTTATTTCGAAACTTAATTTGAGGCCCTTATTTTACTAAGGAAAACAGATACACATATCATTACAATTTGTTTAAGGAACTTCATTCTTTGCGACGTAATATTAATCGCCATTTCAAGGCGGCGCTCACACGATACGCTGAACACGTTTGAATGAACACCTTCAATCGGCCATAGATAACAATGTTAATTTTAAGAATGTGACCTGTAAACATAGAGATTACACTGACTTAAATTTTATTGGTTGAAATGATGTTTACAAACAACAAACGGAACTGTGCAACTCATCTTTGTTTTATGGTGTAACCTTATTGTTTCCCACGTTCCGTGGTCATCGCAATATAATGTAAAACGTAATAAACAAATAAATATAGTAATATTGTACGAAAACCTTTCTGGTTAAAAAACGTTTTACATTGGCGACGTAAATGTCGTACCCGGGTATTACTATGGTGTTTTACTCAGTTAAAACATTTTGACGAACCAGCACCTTTATGAGACTCACTACGTCACTCAATGTCACCAACTCATCTCGCAGGTTACATAACTGTACTTAATTAAATAATCAAATAGTAGTTTTGTTTGTGTATAATATGTTTAACAGTTTATTACTTTTTCCGCTCGCTGTCTGTCACCTTGCTGTAGAGATATGTTGTTGAAATCAACAAGCCAATCCTAGCTCAGACTGAGAATTGATATCGTACTGATGTAGGTACAAAACTTGTTCAAATAAGTAGAAAATTATCGCAATTGAACGACCTCAATGGCCATGTAACAGCATGCTTAAATTTCGATATGTTCAGGTAAACTATTTTAAAAAGTGCCATGTGATCGTAGCTTTAGATATCGACTCAAACGCCCCGTGCATTAATTTTATTTTGACAGATGCAGGAGGAAGCGTTCAGTGAGAAACCCTTCCACGATATTATTGAATTAAAACACACTTTATCCACATTCTGAATTTCTTGCCATCTAGATTTCGCAGTAATTTCGGCAAGAACATTTTTAATATACAAAAGAGAAGCTAAACGTAACAAACGAATGTCCAAGACGAAGAATACTTAAGAATACGATGTCTTGCGAAAATCTAATTACTGCGAATGACAACTATACAAATTTCACACAGAGTCTCAGCCTGTGTAAGTCCCTTCCTACCTTCGAATTTTTGAAAAACGTAATTGAAAGTTGTTTTTAAATACGTTCAACGTACTATAGTTTAGTGTAAGTTTCAACTTATTTCATTGCAAACAAAAATCACTTAATATTTTTATGTTACCCTGAGTTCTTTTAAATTTAGTTACATACAACAATGTGTATTATAATGAAACAATAAATTTGGATTACTTATTTAGTGAATTTTAAATATTACCAAAATTATTTTTAATGACATAGTACTGAACGGATACGTATGTGTCAATTTAATACCTGCGTATAAAATATGCATAAATTTTGTGCATTCCATTAATAAAGATTGTTATTATTTCAAATGTAAGTTAACTTCGATTTTATTTATTAAAAACCAAGAACAGAACAGCAAGACAGACAAATCTAGCCGTCTCTCATAAACAAATTACGTTTCTTTATGAGTCTTGAAATTGCATGTTTGTATATTATGTAACATAAAGTTTGTTTAAATTCTTAAGGTTTTTTTTTAGATTGATTTATATATTTATGAGTATTGAAAGTAAAGTAAATAAATATTATGGCGATTATTTTGGCTCAATGACAGACTACCGTCCTTGCCAAACTTCATGACGGTTGAATCTGCATTGTGCGGACACAGAAATGTTCATCGTGTGTTTCGGTAAGTAGCCATTAAGATGTGAGATAACTGGCGACGCAACGTGATGCCTTTCGAAAAAGATTCTTCTCTTACGCTGAGTTGGCGGTCAGAGATGGAGACGTCGTTTCATCTCCTTGTTAGAGTAACAACTTCTCACAGAAACGAAAGGTGAACTACAAAAAGAAAAATTGTGATGTGACAAGGAAGTCAGAATTAAGAACTCGCTTGTATCAATCGCAAAAGTGTAGGAAGGAACGCAAAATTAACAATGCAATTATCAAATACACATTGCACTAACTAAATGTATGAATGAATTAAAAAAAATTACATGAATTATTTAAATGTGTTTTTGTGTGAGTTTACATACAGAAAGCATCCCTGAAAACAACACCTGGTAAAAATAGACGCGTATTTGCGCAGTAAGCATTATTGATTGTGATTAGGAAATTTTTTGTAAATTTCTGTTTTATTTAAACGGAGATCCCAAACAATGTTTTCGCAAAACTTTCATGTGTTCTGATTTACTGGAACCGACTTGATAAACGCAGACTCTCGTTTCAAATCGATCGGAATTACTCTGGCGCTACTGTGTTATCGATTGCTGTTATCTTGAAACTTTGGTTCACTAACAGAGCATAAGAGATCGTAATGGTAAAAATTAGTGTAAACAAGCAATTTAAACGTTGTGTCAAATATAGCAAAACATTACTATTATGCATATGATTTTCAAGTACACTGAACAAACGTTACTGACACATTGAAAAAAAAATTATTTTCGTAAATTAATTAACGTTAACGTTACCAAACTGTACAATTACTTTCAGCACAGTCTTATTAGCGCAATTAGGGTAGTTTTAGAAAAATATTTTAAAATTTGCTGTTACAATATTAATTTTATAATTTAAATGAATACAACTAATTTGTCAATTTAAAACGACAATGACTTATGTATAGAGACTGGAAAATTCGTTTCACTAACATGTAGGCTAGCTTGCAAAAATATTTGTGAACGGAAGCTGACAACAGATGCACATTAGCTGCTTGCTGTTATAAAGGTCTGTATTAGTTACATTTCCATTATTGGCTCAGAGACTTCCAGGTGTCAAATAAGTCAAAGGCCAACTGCGAAAGTAACAGAAACTTAAGTTGTTGGAATTCCAGCTTGTGCCCAAATGAAAACGCGAATTTTTCATGTCTATACTTATGGACCATATAACTGTATACTGCATATTTTGAAAGTACGATATTGAGATTTTATTTATAAAAATTTATGAGCAAATATGTTTTTTAACCTGTTTATGTAGGTATACGATGAATTTTTTGAGAGTTGAATTTAAGTAATGTGATGGGTACTACATTAACAAAGTAAAATTAAGGTGATTCTAAAATAAGCACCACAAATATTTACGATATGTATGTATGATATATCAGTACAGCGGTTACAAACTTTCAGGAGAGATAGAATACATCCAGATGATGGGAAATCACAAGCAATGCATGGTCGGAAACACTTTCCTTGCGAAGTAGTGACGACACAAAACACAAGAAACAAAAAACACGAACAAGAGAAGAAAACATGTTTATTGTTCTTAATACAGTAAAAAAAACTAAGAAAAAAGAACATAAATAGATATTGATCGTCATAACCAGCCAAAGACTTTCCAGCATTTTTTCTGTATTAGGATTGATAAAAATGTTATCTCCTCCTGTTGGTGTCCTTTCATTCTTGTGTTTTGTATCGCAGGAAGCGTTTCCGACCATGCATTTCTATTTGGTTTCCCATCGTCTGGGTGTACTCTATCTTTCCTGAATGTTTGTAACCACTGTACTAATATATCCTGATTGTGTATATATATATATATATATATATATATATATATATATATATATATATATATATATATATATATGTATATATATATACATATATATATATATATCTGCCCTTGTTGCAATAATTTAGTGAAAGCTTTCCTAGTTTTCAATCTTGCAGTGTTGATTGCAGAGTTATACATCGCAGCTGTAACGTGTATAGTCTGATGTATTCCACACCTCACCTCGTTTACTGAACACAAAAAAATCGTGTGAGGCCAGTAAAAATGTGGAAGAACGCGAAGCCTCAACGCGGATTTTATTTTTCCCACGTTCATTGTGTGCGCGATTCCTTTGTTTCCTCGTACGGGCTTGACATTCATGCAGGCACGCGGACATGGGCGAACTATTTTCGGACCCGCCAGACCAATGACGTATCGCTCCGCCAGCTCCGGGTCTCGTGACCCTGCGCTGAATAAAATATTTCCGCGCGTAAACCTCTCCGATGTGGAGTCGTAAATTTTGTAAGACACTGCGTCCTCTCTCTCTCCCACAGAAAATAAGTGGAAAACCCAATCCAGTAAATCGTTTCGAAAGAAAGTGATTAATAATTTCCTGGACGGTTTTATTTTAAACAGAGATTCCTGATGCCGAGGTTAAAGTGGCATGCAGCTGTCTTGTGTGCGGCTTATAAAACAGACTTGTTGGAATGATATTTTAAGTGTCATAAAAAATTTGTTCTTTGCTGCTTGACGTTGTTCCAAGTTGGAAGCTCGCTATAGAGTAAACCGCCATGATATAACTGCCATTGGTTTCTATTTATGCTTTTTTCGCGAGTTTAATTTTTCTAATTCTGAAAGCGAGCATATATCACAAAACCGTTACCGGGAATGTTGCAAAATATTTGTATTATGTAGCCTAATTTTAAAAAATATATATCAGTTTACATAATTTTGGCTAGTTATCGACTTAATTAAATTTTCAATAACCAGCCAAAATTATACAAACTTATTTTCTGAAAAAATTAGGCTACATAGTACAAAGGTTTTCCAAGATTTCTATGTAACGGTTTTGCAATATCTGCTGTCTTTCAGGATTTAAAAAAATATAACTTACTAAAATAGCATAACTAGGGACCCGTGGTCTTAATATAGTGACAAACCACTTTGCGAGCTTCACAAAATTGAGACGATCTGCACAACGAGATCACTAGATTACCAACAGAAAGCTGACATGTGTAGTATCGGCTATTAGTGACAAAAATATTACATATTTCTGTTACTGAAGTTTATAACCTTGGTATTACGAACCAATATTCATGGCTGGCTATATATTAAAATAGGAAATAAGAAGACGGATTCTAAAGGCGTTAGGAAGAGGGGCAGCATAAGACACAAACATATGTGTATTTATTATTTACAATTACTAAATATAACTCTAGCACAATAGTACAATTGACGTTTTACCAGAAACTTATCCGCGCAGGCATAACGGAGCGTGAATTTAATGCTCACCGTCAGCATTCGGTTTTTGTATAATTTTAGTTACTGTTCATATTCTCATAATATTACTAAGCATATTAAATATATTTGAAGAAATATGCACAATTTCGATGCGATGGCTTACTGCATTAAGTGATTAACGTTGACTAAAATCTTTACAAATTTATCAACAATTATTAGTTAATATCACACACTTTCAAACAATAATTGAAAATTACAGGTTCCCGTTTTCGATTAAACCTTAGGCTTATATTTTAGTGAACAAATTTTTTTAATATTACTGTAGTATGAATTTTAAAAATGTATTTTTAAATATTTTCTGTTTGATAATAATCTGAATATCGCCTGAATATATTTTGCAGACATATTCGCAAAATAAAATAATAAAATTGTCTTACAGAAAACTACGTCGTGAGTCAAAATTAATATCGCACCACAGGTCAGCATCGAATCGAACTACTGAAATCCTGGGTACGTTTATCACATATGGGCTAGTCCGCTGTATTTGCGGCTACGGCACGTCTGACAAGCCCTAGGGTGTACCATTGGGATGATTAAACGAGAATCCCAGCTTCGCTTTATTGACATCGAAAAAAAGGCGTATTTTACATATCCAGCCCACTGATTGCTCAAACGTCTACTACGTAAACACTCCTCAATAAATCAAGGGGCTTATCTCCTCCCCTTCCCAACAGACCTACATCAATATGGCCCAGGTCGCAATTAATATAGCTGTGTTTCAGTTTCTGTTGTTTAGTTGGGCATAAGCGGTTTCACAAAATATTACATAGAAGCATGTACATTTGAAAAAAGCTGGTAAAATTGAATGAGTAATAAAAAACTTAAATTAATTAGTTATCACAAAAATAATCACTTCAAAAATTTCCCAGGTCTATTCTTCTGGTCATTTGAAGGTTCGTGTATAAACTAAATATTTGTATTTTACTGTTGAAAACTTTTAGCGGTAAAGTGTCTTAACGTTTAGTTTATAAAGTTAATTTGGTACTGTATTGCATTCAGACAAATGGATTTCCGATTTTACGCATCTGCTAAATTACTGAAGTTGTAGTCTTTACTTTCGTATCAGTTTTTGTATGACACATATAAATGTATCGTTGTACCAGAACCCTTTCGTGCAAAAGCCTTTTTGTGCTATCGTATTTTCGACGACCTCATAATCTGTTTCACTATCGAATTAAATTATGTTATCATTATTCACCTTATTTACTATAATGCTTTGTTAAATGTGGTTAGGAAAGTTAATGATAAATAATGACGTTCTAGCGCTCATAAATCGATAAACGATCTTCCGTTATTCCGTTAGTTAAATATAGCTAGAGACACTGGAAAATCGCGGGAATATTTGACTGTTTGCTAGGCTCCAACGTAATGTAAATGACACTGAATGTTTCGTATTAACATTGGCTATCGTTTATTTGTAGCTTTTTTCTCTCTACAACAGTCCCAGTTAGAACTGCACAGCTTGGACACAGCGTGTGAGATTTGTCCCAAAACTGTTCACACGTGTCACGGTTAATATAATACAGTTTATTGGAGACTATTTTAAACATTTTCGCGATTTTCCAGTGTCTCTAATTATAGCTCTTTTCTGAGTGACCTCTACATTGGTCGACGAAGTCAGTTTTACTCGGTGGCAAGCAGAGTTTCAAGCAGGGCGTGTTTAAGCGTTGATATAATTATTAAAGTAGTTTTCGAAAGAAAAAATTTGGTTATTGATGTTAGAGCTCTTCTTTTATATTTAATTTCTTGTTGTAGATTAGTAATTGGTTACAAATGACAGCTTTGTAATCAACGCATAAGTATCTATGGCATATGCCCGAAATAATTTTAACCGTTTTCTAGGAGCATTTGACGATAGTAATATTATCACTATTATTGAAATACTTAATGACAGTTGGTGGTTAAGAAAAGCCACATTTGTCTAGGGACAACAGGAAGCAGACATATGAAGACAGATCGTGACATGACGTCGCACACACAAATTCAATACAATAAAAAGAAATAAAACTGACGTCACAAGCATCTCTGTCGAACGTAAACAAAATGCGTTTAATTCATGTCCTCATTAAATTTACTGGTCGTTCTAATAACCCCACAGGAATGAATTTCTGAGAAAAATAAGTAATGTTTGCTCTCAAATACTAAGTAGGAGTAGAAGTAAAAATAGGGGCTGATTAAATATGTTCTGTTCAAACGTAGCGATGTTCAGGAGGGCGGCAAACAAATGTGCAGCACACACATAACGGCAAATGAACTTTACAGTTACGTCTCTCGATTTACTAACAACTTGCACCTTCTAACTATAATCATGTAGACCTTTTAAAATTCAGGGGTTGCCACGAGACAGTTATATAATTGCGAAGCAATTTAAATTAAACATGGAAAAATGTCCGAAATTATACTGAACTGTTGTGTTCGGGAAAATGCAGCGGCGGGGCACTAACAATACTGAAATGGAGGTTTTGCCGGGAATTCGTCGTCTCGAAACTTCCCGATGCGACATGGCAGGATCTCAGCAAGCCTCCTGGACTTGCCAACGGGACATCCTTCCTTCCTTCCTTCAGTGCGACTCGAAGGACGCAGGAACTCGACCCGGGGCAGCTCGGGGTCTCACACACGCCCACTTGCCATCACAGTTCATGGAACATCCCCTTTAGAAAGTCGTGTCTGTGGTTATTATTTGCCAACTGCACCTCCGGCATAGTAAATGCACATCTCTGCTGCACTTAAAATGTTCGTTACGCCTCGCCCTAATCACTCTCTAGTGTCCTCTCGTGCTGCACTAAACTGCACTATTATGTTCGTACTGAGCATTCGTTACGAAATGAAAAAAAAAAAAAAAAACAATTAACATTAACACTTACAAATTCAAAATAATTAAACTGGCCCTAATACAACAAAACTTCAAATAATATTCAAATGATGAGATTAACATTACCAGGTGTTAAAGTTTTAAGGGTACGGTTCACCTCAGTTTTCAACGTCTTATTTTATTTTAATATTAGTACCAGTTTTTTTTTTATTTATTTTAGACATTAACTGTGATTAAACCTTCGTCTTAGGAAGTTTTTGTATCGGTCATAGTTTTTTGCGTAATGAGTCATAAACTTCAAAATTTGCACTTTACGGTTTTATGTACGCCACTAAAACCAACTGACATACCAAACCGAAAAAAAATCACAGTGTGTAACTGTAGTAGGCTATGATTTTACATGTATAAAAACAAAAATAAATTTATTTAATAAAGAATGCTGAAATTAAAAATGAAAATTTTAAAATTTCAACTATTTTTTAAAAATAAAGAAATACATTTGTTTTTGTTTTTATACGTGTCAAATCACAGTCTACAACATTGTTATACACTGTTAATTTTTTCGGTTTGGTACGTCAGTTGATTTTAGTGGCGTACATAGAACCGTAAAGTGCAAATTTTTGACATTTACGACTCCTTACACAAAAACTATGAGAGATACACAAATTTCCTAAGAGGAAGATTTAATCACAATTTATGTCTAAAATCAGTAAAAAAATATCTGGTGCAAATATAAAAGTAAAATAATACGTTGAAAACTGAGGTGAACCGCGTCCTTAATGCCTGTAACTGAGGGGGCAAACCTGCAAGTAACATTTTGAAGCAAACTATTGTCGTGCCTGGCATGGTAGGCAACGTGGAACAATATACTGCGAGACGAGTTGTAGGCCGTTCAGGGGCTCTGACAGCCATACGCCCGAGCATTGTAATTGAATTACTGATGAAACGTGGCATGTGTCAATGTAGGTGTCATCGACACGCTTCATTGGAACTCACTAAGCGGCCGGCATTGTACTGTCTACACCGAGTACTGATGTACGAACAAATAGTATCAGCGAACAGTGAATTTCGCAGTGCGGTGGAGGTTTGTTATTTATGATCGAACATGTTATTGGTACCTACTAACTCCTAATAACGTTGTAGACGTACGCCATTGCAATCTAATATGATTATAATTCCTAATTCTTATGTGCTGTAGACAATTCTGTAGTACTGATAAATTGTTATCTATCGAGTATTGTTTGTTGCCTGTCTTCCAGATATGGCGGTATATTTTTTGTCAGATTTAAGTAATTACCAATAAAGATTACTTTTTCATGTAAATATTTGTATGTTGACTTTCGGTTCAAAAAATCTGAAGCACGTTGCTTGTAACTTAGCGACGCACAACTGCTGTCTTGTTGATATAACTAAATATTTCGATGACAATTTTAAGTTAACCGCTCCTCAAAGATTTCATTCAGTAATTTATCATGAAACACTTATGCTTATATTCTTTCATAAGTACTTTCAAATATAGAATTTGAGTATGCTGTTCTGGTATAAATTCAAAGCGCCGGCAAGGTTTAGTAGCCTACATCTCGCGAACCTTCAACTTACAACTTCTTAAAAAAACTGTGTTTAAGTATAGCGGTAGACGTTTTGTTATAACGGTTTATGCAGGGTTTCACAGAATCTGTGCTGAGTTTACACGCCAGTCTGATTTATAGAATAGTTCGACGCGTCGTAGTGGTAGCCGCTTCGCAGCGCGTGTGTCACCTGCTGGCTGTCCTTGCTGTCTGTCATGCAGTCATTTGTAGGTAGCAAACGTGAGGACTACCTGCAGAGCCTGCGGACAACTGTAACGTCCTCATGAATACAGGTACATGCATCGAAGTTAAAACATCCTTGGAATCTTCCAAAGGGTTTCCTAAGCTAGGCAACTGTGTTGCAACATCTGCAATCAAGCTCAAGGAGGCCATTTTGAGCCACTTGTTTAGGTTTACATGTTGAAATATGTTGCAGTCAGTCAGTATAGTTCTGCAGTCTACGGAGGTTTAATTGTTTTTTATTGAATTCACATGTACAGTGCTACATCAAACAATACTCTTTCTTGGGATACGTACCAGGTCTTTGTTGCGTGCAGTTCGCTGACTGCCAATATGTCGGATTTTATAGCGGGTTGTTTTAAAGAAACCCAGCGTCTGATTGGTGCGCCTTCGAACATCCAACATATAGTAGATTATGTTCCTTACTTCATGAAATATCTTCCTCGGAAGTTAGTTGCTATAATCCTGTGACGTCATGTATGTTTCATAACTTGAGCTGGGGTGTTGGATATAATTAAAATGTAAAGATATTGTACTAATTATGAACGTAAATTAAAACTACAATTATCCAGAGAATAATATGCACTGTCAGTTAAAATAATGTTCAATGCCTTACACCGAAGTGTGAGAAGCCTGCGATATTGTCTAATAATTATAACAGACCGAAAAAAATCGTGGGTTCGTTGACCGGTCGACTACTAGCCTCCAATAATATGCATGTACTAAAGAAGACAGTAGCTGCTGATTGCTCGCTGAAACGGTGATATCACATTATTTGGTTCTGCATTTAGTTGCTTCATTATTATTGGCTCTACGGCCTCCAGGGGTTGTCAGGCAAGTCAAGAACCAATTACAAACGTGACACGAACTCATAGTTTTTTTTAAATACGTTGTGTCCAATATAAAACGGTAATTTTCCAGGTCTCTGATAATGCGACCAGTAATTTTTGGTGGAACGAATTCTGCATCACTTTGTTTCAATGTCTTACGTGTATATCTGCAACTCAGCTTCATGGTTGTTGTCAGACCGTATTAGAGCAGAGACGTGGCTTATTTGACTGTGCCAATCATAACAAGGTCACTGCGACACTACATTGTTATTAGATGGTAGAACCTCAAGACATTGACAGTTATAAACATACAATCACTGAACAACAAGCAGAGCTGCAGGTGTACATGTAACACACTGAAACAACTTGGTGCAGGATTATTTCTGATAATTAGAAGAGATGATGGTTTATCGCGGGTTAAGTTGACTGTTTGCTGAATGTCAACGAACATTAGGCGTACCAGAATATTGCTGGCATTTACTTGTACGTGACGCTGTTGCCCTATTTGACTATAGGAATAATTGGCAATAAGTATTTAATTGTTGTAATATTTTATGCCTGTTATTGGTCTGCAGACAGCTACGTTGTGTCTGACGTACATCGCCCGATCATATTTGTTGCAATTTACGACAACGTTTCCAAGACTATGTTGGCACAAAACATTTTTGCGATATACTAACATCTCTAGATGGTGGAATATCGCGAGAATCTTTTCAGAAAGCGTATTCTTAAATGCACTGTAACGGCCTGCTTCTAATATGGTTGGACGATTGTTATGCGGCACAGTTTAGCTGTTCACAGACGAATCACAGACGTTCAGTCGTAGTGCAACAGAATTATCATTGGCCCAGTCAAATAGGGACTCATCAGCAAGGAAATAAAAGCGTCGGTAACGAATACATTACATTGACACCTAGTAAATAGTCTACAATTCCCGCGATAAATCATATCTCTGGTAATAATTAGAGACATGTAAATTTCGCGGTGTTCCCTGACAACAGACTAGTCTGCAAGCTATTATTCACTCTCTCGAGGTCATCCACTGGTCTTCAATGTCGAAGATTATAACCGGGAACACATTGAGTCAATGTTACACGGCAGAGTGACCAATCGAATGTGTAGCAGTCAAATGCGTAAATGGCATCATATAACGGATGGTAAGCGATGACATCACAGAATGCTATCGAGTATGTATAGATAGTCGAGTCTAGCCTGTTACCACAAATTAACGTGAATTTCTCATGTCCCTGGTAATAATTAATAAGAATATATTTAAAGGACACTGCAATATAAGAAGGGGTCGTGGTAGTTTAGTGATCCTGACACTCACCTTACCATGCTGATCTGTGTGACCTTCAGGTAAGTTTGCGTGCGAGGGTATATGTGGCTTGTCGTAACTCTCGAGCACTTCACCAAGGCATCAACCAGCTGATGTCACGACAAATGCCACGAGAAGAAATTTGTCCTGGTCATGCCTGCACCAAAGTTAAACACACTGCACTGAAAGAAAATTATTGTTGTAGGTTCAATACTTCTGTTAAAATAGGGAGGACAGTCCAGTTTAATTGCTGGTACTGTCTGGAGTCTTCCAAACAAAAATAAGTACAGTTCTGTAAAATAAATATGCTCTGTACTCCTCCTACAGAAGTGATTGTTAGACCTACTTCTACAGAACAGATTGTTAGACCTACTTTTATAGACATCAGCGTGTCAGCCTCGACGCTGATTGGCTGACTATTTTTTACAGTTGCGTCGTGGCCTTTGAGTCGCGTCTTTCACGTCTCGTCCGTCGCGCCGTTGTGATTCCGGCTATACGGATGACACC
>PNEQ01005408.1:131191-148094 GCA_003012365.1 Medauroidea extradentata
TTTTTTTTTTTTTTTTTTTTTTTTTTTTTTTTTTTTTTTTTTTTTTTTTTTTTTTTTTTTTTTTTTTTTTTTTTTTTTTTTTTTTTTTTTTTTTTTTTTTTTTTTTTTTTTTTTTTTTTTTTTTTTTTTTTTTTTTTTTTTTTTTTTTTTTTTTTTTTTTTTTTTTTTTTAGTCAAGCTCATTCTAAAATTGACGGTTAGGTGTAAGGTTATGGTGGTGGACTTCTGAAAGCAGCCTAATCCCGTTGAAATCGCATTCCTCAAATTCTTCTACTGCTACGCTTTTCAGTTCGTGGAAATATTTCTTAAAAGAGATAAACTGTGGAGACTACTTGTACATGAATGAATAAAATCAGTGCATTGCATGCGCTGTGTGTTTTAGCAATTTAAACCATTAGAATAAACTTTCGTTAATGGCTTCTTCCGCATCATTATTATTAAAGCGTTGCATACGCTGCGACACGTAAAGGTTTAGGAAGTAGGTCATAAAAAATTTACTTCCGCGTGGGGAAATACAAAGCTCCAGGGAAATTTAATCGTGCAGATAATACCCGCGGAACCATAATTCTATGACGTCACGCCACCAGCGAGAGATCAAAGAGGGAGCAAATATGCGGACGTCACACGCCCGTAGCAAAAATAGACACAATGCAGACGACAAAAAACAAAGGTATCGGGATCATTAAAACGGTTAATGTATATAATGTTTCTAACACTGAATGTGCCACAAACAAATGCATCCAACACTACAACATGCAGTGCGAACCACACGAAAGTTAATTAAGGGGATTAATGCACATTTTAATATATTTAATTTATTTCCACTCATACTAGTCTTTTAGAAGGTGTATGAGTAATTTATTTTGGCTTTAAGGAACGTCCATAGCATGCATAGTTTCTTTAAACGGTAATGTATTCCCTTCATTATTATTTTCTAAATTAAGTTAGCGTCACGTTACGAAATTGTAAGCACTGAAGTGTCAACATACTCAGAACGAAAAATATATGCAGCCCTGCGTCATGGTCAGTGATAGGCTGTTTTTAACTCTCAGCGTCTAGGGTTCTACCAGCAAATCACAGACGTGTGGTGTCGCAGTAACCTTGTTCCTGTTGGCACAGTCAAATAAGCCACGTCTGTGCAATAATACATTCTGCCAACAACCATGAAGCAGAGTTTCATATGTGCACGTAAGGCATTGAAACAAACTGAAAACTCGTGAGCTCTATGGATAACTTTTGTAATCACGCGATGCACGCAGAAAAAAGATGCCAAGAAATATCTGCAGCAGTAAGTGCGACCCATAAACCACATACGCCTGGTCCTAGCCTCTTGGCACAAGTAACTCAGCTCCCTGTTATATTCTTGCTGACAGAACTGTTATACGAGATGTCAAGTTATGTCCACGCACTTTATAGCGTCATATTAAAAATGAATGTATTTTGCACGTGCGTGTAGCTTTTTTTAATTCACCACCAAGCATTTCATTGTAAAAATCGACCACGAAAAAAAAAAAAAACATTTTTCTCGCCATTTTTGATTGCGGCAAAACATTTTTTCATTGTTAATGGAGGATTTGAAACCTATGACGCTCTACTGAATTAAAGTTCTCCAAAGAAGGCATAGTTCAAACATGTTGAACAGTTTTCGAATATATCTGCCAAACACCTGCCTCCGGTACCGGCGCAATCGTCGGCATTATTCGAATCTCAGTTCCAGCTACCATTTTTTTTAGATTAATTAAAAAATTCACACCGTAAGTGAGGTAGACTTCGGACAAGTAAGGTGACTTGTGACACTTCAAGAAAATATTTTCCGCACATATGGCAGAATTATGTGGAATAACCTACTTACAGTAAATTAAACTATGACTGTCCACATTAAATTGTATTAATATTTACTCATTGTTGATACACAACTTAATATCTAAAAATAAATGTTTGTTCGTCTTCTATGTATATAATGTGTGTGAGAAGAGGGAAACAAAACTGAGAAAAGGGCAGTGGAAGAAAACTTTGGTGAGTTATTGTACGTACACCCGCAAAATTTCCTGCCAAAAAAATACATATTTTTGGAAGGGGGGAGGACAAAAATGGGTACCCAAAAGCTTTAGTGAAAAAATAAACCTTGGTGAGTTGTACGTGCACTATCAAAGATTTTTGGCAAAAAAAATTGCTTTTGGGGTTGGCGGCAAAGCGTTGTACAGGGGCAGAATGGGGTACCCAAAAAAAAAAAAATGTAAAGGATATTGGTAAAGATGATGGCTTATCGCGAAAATTTTTTTGCACCAACATATCCTTGAAAACGTTTTAGTTTCTTGCAAACATATTTGATTTAGTGATGTACCTGACACAACGTATAGCTGTTAGCAAACCAACAACAGGCATCACGTATTAAAATAGCGAGATTCTTATTGGCTCAGTGAAATAGGGCAACAGCTTCACGTACAAGAGAAAGCCAGTAGTAGTCTAACTAGCTAAACGTGTGTTATAACCTAACAAACAGTAAAGTTTTCCCGCGATAAACCATCATATCTAGACATTGGCATTGAAACGCCTGGTGGGGCAGCTATTAGTAAATAAGAATTAAGTAATATGTGTCCCAAGGTCTCCTATTTTCCTTCCTGAAGGAAAAATAAATCATGTTAGGGGTGGAAATGCTTTGAAACAGCGCCTAAATGTAGTCGGAGTCTAGTGGCTTGTTCTTGAGAGCGCGGGCAAGTAAGCTAATGAGCAGACAAACAAGACCACTCCTCAGCTCCAGGGGTGGCCAGCCCCGAGGATGGCACAAGAGGCCGGCTAATTAAGTCACTTGGCACAGCTTGCCGGGATAGTCGTGTCGTCCAGAAGGCCTGTCCGGTCCAGACATTCCCTCCCACCCGCAGTGCCTGCGTAATTAGACGTCCCTAACACGCGCTCGTTACTTGTCTAATGGGATCGCCCGATGGCCCGTCCTTGACGAAGGAAATTAAGGAAAAAAGAACATATTAACCATTTTGATTTACGTAATAGGTGTCACTCGCAATGTGACACTAAAGACATACCTTCACTTACAAGGCATGCAGTCAACAAATTACTAAGTAAAATTATAGCGTTGGGTTAGTAACGATAAAATAATCTTCGTATAATTTTTGTAAGGCTAAAACAAGTTTTACCGTCATTTTCAAAACTAATTAAACCCAGCCACAGATTTCAAATATATAATTCTGTGGCACGGCCGTGCTGCAGAAAACTTTAATTAAGTATTTTCTCTTTGAGTGAAGTTTATTTACAATATTAATTTATTTCGAAGTCCAAGTGCTGTGTAATTCAAACGTAATGTTTTGAGAGTAAAACTAAGCTACCTAATACCAAAAAAGCTCGTCGTTCTTCTCCGGGAATGAACATAGGTTTCGTTTCGTACACCGAGGATATTTCAAACATTTACGGCAGAATGTCTGGCGGCTGAATGTAAGGGAGTGATTTGGTGCACGGAAATTTGTTACTTAGAGCATGCTCTGAAGAATTGTTTACGTGGAGTGATCTTCCTCGCACTTGTTATAGATGGCCTACTACGCGTTTGAAGCCACAGTTATGTGTGCACTCATCCCACAGCGGTTTGTGCATCGGCTGCTGCTACAGTGACTATTCATTTAGCTACGGATTTTTTGCGACAAGAAATTGGACCAACTTTTTTTTTTAGAGTCTTACATACACATCTGTAGCCCTGCTCTGTATTCATTGGCAGAGACCTGAACAAATTCACGTTATATTTTAGGCGCAAGCTAGAATTCCAACAACCATATGTCTGCATCGCGTTCATAATTGAACGTTGACTTACCCGACACTTCCTGGAAGTAGCTGGGTCGATAATAGGGCCATGAACATTTCGAGATAAGAATTTTGCCACAGTTTGTTTGAGTGCCTTGCGTGCACACCTGCAGCTCTGCTTGACAGTTAGTTATTGGGTGTTTTAACTCTCGTGTGTCTTGAAGTTTTATCCACTAATAGCAGACGTATGCTGTTGCAGTAACCTTAATATGATTGGCGCAGTCAAATGAGAAACGTCACTTCTCGAAGCCACGCTGCCAATAATCATGAAGTATAACTGCAGGTGTGCACGTAAGGCTCTGAAACGAACTGGGGCAAAATACTTCCCGCGAAAAGTTCATGGCCCTATCGATAATAAAACTGTAACTGAACACAGGCCCATTTGACTGTGTCAGCGAGCAGCTAATAAACATCTGCCATCACATTCAGTACACAAATATTCTTGGAGGCTAGCCTACATGTCAGTGAACCCTCTAATTTTTCGGGCCTCTAGTAATTGGTAGACACTTGCAAAATTCGAGTTATCATTTGGTAGCTGACTAAACTTCACTTTCCTATATATAACACAGCATAATCTGTGACTGAATTGGCCACGAACTTTTATGTGTTGTCATCTACGTGTGTCCTAGAGCTTTAGTATTTGACGCTGCCGCATCACAATTCTGCAGACACCCCTTGTGCGGGGTTTCCCTGTGTAGCTTCTAACGGACTCTCGTGGGGTTTCTTCGAGCGTTTGAAAAGAAGAGGGATGCTCGGATGCGGATCGCCTAGAATAAAGGAAAATATGATTTACGACGTTCTACGGTACCAAGGACGTTGCGTCAAAAGGCGGATGCTGGTCAGAAAATAAAACATTCTGCATCAAACGACGAGCATTGTCATTCTTTCAGTGTGAAACGTGAACATTTGTAGAGTTCTGGTTGAAAATTAAACTTTTCATATATACGTAACTGTTTGTTTATCTATGTGGTCGTTTTTTTTTTATCGTTATAATGTCACGAAGCTTGCTAAATACAAAGCATCACTCAGCAGTAGCCTACAGTAGAAACATATGTTGTTACTAAATTATCTATTGAGTCAAGTAACGGCAGTTCCTTAATTTAATCAGTTACTATAGTAATGCACCTATAAAACATACGTAGTTCAACAAATTTTGCAAAATTCCTCGTATTTTATTGTACAAGGAAAGAAAAATTTCGCGTAATCTGTAACCTGTAAGAAAAGCATCATCATGCGTGCATTCAAGTCCTGACAATTTGTCCATTTGTTGTTATTCACTGGAATAGCAGGCAGTGCAATAAATAAGCGGGACTTAAATATCCATTGGAATTCTAACATGCTAGTCATAGAACTCTGGTATTATTCCTTTCCCTTCTTATTGGCTATACTTGAAAGATAAAACTTACGAACATGTATACTGGGTAAACTGACCATATATCGTGATGTACCTTAATATCGTGATAAATTCCTTTGCCAGCTTCACAAAACTGGGAAGTATCTGTACACATAGTTCACTAGGTTACCATCAGAGAGCAGGCATGTGTAGATTCAGCATTAAGTGACTAATGTATCAAAAATTACATTACAGTTAAAATGTTCAACACATTTCTGTTGCTGAAGTTCGAAGTCTTAGTATCACGAAGTAGTGTAGGATTAAGTGACTAATGTATCAAAAATTACATTACAGTTAAAATGTTCAACACATTTCTGTTGCTGAAGTTCGAAGTCTTAGTATCACGAAGTAGTGTAGGCTTACCCTACATTTCCAACATTTCCTGGGAAATGAATGTTCAAGTAAGCTATCAGTTTCCTATAAAATACAACACGCTTGGATACGTATTTAATTAATGTTTTCCTTTAAACGTTTCTGTGAAAGGAAATAATTAGAAAAATTAGCAGAATATGAAACGTTGGGCTGATAGCATTTACCATTAATTGCTCTGACATTTAAGTTTACTTTTAACTTCAGACACGTGTAGACTGTAGAATGTTGAACTGGTTATTTTCACCAAATATTTTATTCGTTTCGGCAAACTGTTGAAACATTTATTTTATATGCCTATCCTAAATTCTAAAACAATTTCAACAATAGGCCTATGTGCGACTAAATTTTCTGCTAGAAATCATACATCTTCTGAAGCGCTGTTTGGATGCCAAATATACTTTTTGTAGTCTTAGGGGGTTTTCATGTTTCTTTAAACCGGAACATCTAAGTAAATAAGATAAAATTCAGAAACCAACTGGAAAATAGCTTGTTATATTTGTTTAACACAATTAGTAACATTTTACATCATACACGCATCATACATGCAATGTAAAGAAATTTATTAGTGCATATTGAACACTGGCTCATAATGTCGTAGCAACTCCGTGAAGAGCTTTCTCTGAAATCGGTCAATTAGTTCCCCTTCGATAAGTGTTTAATGTTTTGCTACTCTAACTTGAATGTTTACCAGAAATGTACAATGTAACTGTATGCATACCAATTGGAGAATCCTCACAAAACGTCTTTACCTTGTGCTCATATCTTTAACATCTTCAACTTTAAAATTTTCCTATTGCAAAATTAAAAAATATTCTCATAAATGCCCTAAGTACCTTTTAAATAAAAATATGTTTGATCTTTTTTCACGCTTCATTCGCCCTAGAACTTGATCCATAATCTCAAATACAGAGTGTCACGAGATGAAAGGCCAGTGTTCTGGGAGGTGATACTACTGGTCATTGTGATCAAAAAAGTTAATATGAACATTGGGTCAATATATGACGGTTGTAGAGATAGCCCTATTTGAATGTAAACAATGATAAGCTCTAATATTACTGTTATTGTTTTATTTGCAGTTGTGTTATTCTTGCAGCGACAGGTCATGCCACAATCAAGGAGGTAATACATTGCTATGGAAACGTGTTTACATACACAGCTGACCGACTATTGTGGATTGAACTTGAACGTCGTGTTTGACATGACATGAAACAAAATGATTGTGCATTGTAATCTTATTATTACAGCTATGGGAAAAATTTTAGTGTGTTGTTCATTATGTATTACAATTACCTTGTAACTGAAACAATGAAAATAACTTCAAATAAAAACAATAACAGTAACTTTAGAGCATATCAGTGTTTACATATAAATGGGGCTATCTCGACAACCGTCCCATATTGACTCCCATGTTCATAAGAACCTTTTTGATCACAATGACCAGTATTATCACCTCCCAGAATATAGCCCTTTCCTCCTGGGACATCTGTATATTAAATATACTGGAAATATATAGAAAACAAATTTTGATCACTTGAACGCCCTTAAAGAAATCAGACTCCTCAGGCTACGTCTGTTTAAAAAAAACACGTGCTCGTGTTAATTAAATCCTATCATCGTTCTTAAGGTGCCGCCTACTTGCGTATTAGAGACTCGGAAGTGACGGAGCTATAAGGACGACCTTGAAGTGCGCATCATATGCCAAATCGCCACAACGAGCCAAGTAATGAACTAGCGTGCTAGAATCCTGTCGTTCCATTTTTTTTCTGTGGAACTTAAAGCGGTGACCAGGGGATGGCCATGCCGTATACTACCCAAGTAAACACTTGAAGTCAGTGTATTTGTGCCATTGTTGCTGGATCGTTTATACACGTGGTCACTGTAGACCATAACATTGTTTCCGCCATAAGAGCCAATGTATTTTACTCGAAGTTTGAAGAGCAATAGAGTTAAAATGATTTATCGAATAGTAGATGTGTCGTGTTTATCTCAGTTTACGTTGTTTGGGGAACAAAGTTTTGAAATAATATTAAAACTCAAGTATATGTTTGCGTTTTGAAATACATTTCTGTGAGTACCGACATCGTCAACTGTTACTGTTTGTGCATGGACACTATTGTTAAAATTACAGTTAATCTAATTTCTACTATTTATTTAACATTTTGTGTGCAAATTTGTTTCTTTTATTGCTATTGGCAAGCAGTTGCACATCGTCAGTGACGTACATATGCGTAAATAAACAATATATGTGGCCGTTTTTTTTTCAGGTTAGTTCGCTAGGTTTGTCTACATAAACAATTGTTTAACAATTTACACTATGCAACTGTAAAACATGGCCTTTTAACTCATGACATGTAACAGAAGCAGATATATTTCACGTACCTGTTGTCTCTTTACATCCGAATTCAAAGCACGTAACAGTTTTCATTCAAATCTGTTCATTCTAAAGTATCAACACCACACGAGGCGCTTACGATAACCTTACTCGATCTACTCGTTACTGTGTGTTGGTCAATAACATAGCCGTAGAAGAACAGGTCTGGACACTCACCTGGAAACTTGACCCCCTTGTTGTTAGGCTGCAGTTCACCAAACCGAGAATATTTTGTTTTATTGGCACTTCAGTTAGGGCGGTCGGACTTAACTCCGCCCACTTCCTTTCCACTAGGATAAACTATTTATCAAAACATATTTTTATCAATTTATGAAATACTTTCTTCGCTCACAAATTTAAGAAAAGGCTCCAGCAATCTTTATTCACTTTATAAATTTAACAATATAAAAACGTGGACGGAGTTTGAGTCCGACCGCCCGAATTACAGCGCCAAAAAGTACAACATTTTCAGTAACTTGACGAACTGCAACCAAACAACAAGGGGGTCAAGTAAAATACATTGTTAGATAGGCGAGTGTCCAGACCTGTTCTTCTACGACCGTGGTCAATAATAACGCATTGTTCGCGCAAAACCAGCATATATGCGTCGACTTCAAGGAAGTCCCAACATGCCATCTCCTGTATGCTTCTACCTCCATGGCGGTGGCCACACAATATTGCTGTTAGGAAATATTTAGCAAAGTTGATTGCTCTTTTCTGTCTGAGTTTCGCATGCATCAGGTTAATAAATTTGAAGAACAGCAGTCCGATAATACATTTCTAGCTATGTTGGAGGGCTTAGAAGCAGTGTGTTTAATGAGCGTGGTGTCTTCACAAAGGCACTTCGTCCTCGTCCGAAGTGTGTTTTCATTTCGTACTTCGGCACAATGGACACAAATAGGATAGTGTCGTTAAAAAATGTATTTCTCCGCATATTACGACCAATTTCAAGCGCGCGTGGTAGCAGTGTCCTTAATATATTCGTTCCTCTAAAAGGAAAAAGATATTTTCCATGCAAACAACGTTTCTTTGTGTGAAACGACACCCACACAAACATATGTTGTTCAGATGAAATAATTTAGCTAGGTACAGTGAAATATAAGCAAAATGAGTTTTGTAGTAAAAAAAATATTACGATAAATTTTACCTACAATACTAATACATTTATGTTACAGAAATTCACGTTTTTTAGCGCATAACTACTTAATCTTGTCGGACGTTTGATACTAACAAAAATAATATAATCCATTATTGGGAAAGGGAGATCCGCATTTGTATTTTTATATTGCGTCATCCGATGCTAATTGAGCTGTGAGGCTTTAATAATTACATGCACATGTACATTTACGTTTTTATTTGGCTAAACAAATGTGTAATTAATCCCACACTATTTTTGTTAGCTTAGCAAAATACGAATCGTGTCAGATATATTTTTTATTCAATAAGTTATATAGCTGACTAAATTAAATTCTTTGTTGAGCTAACAAATTCTGCCAGGCAATAAATTTGTTTAATAGATCGTTCGGGATAAAGTGAGTGCTAATAATTTTACCTTTAAAAAACACAACTAGCATTAACTACATTGAATTGTATGTACATTGCCTTACTGCTTGTATGGTTGGCAACAAATTACTGGATATAGCTGCGTGTGTTTTCCAATTTTAATACGGTAATCGTGAAATGAAATGAACATAAATCAAAATACTTTTACCAAACTATACAAGTTCCTACCGACTGCACAATTTATCTAAAACGCGCAAACATAAGTTATGTGTCCAGAGAGGTAAGACATTTTTCTCCATTAGCTGTTACGCGCGGAAAGATACAAATTGGTAGTAAATAGAAATTTTGCAGGGCTTTATTATTTATTAAGTGCTCACTTTATTCCGAACCGCCTATAGTTCGGATAACTATGACGAATTTGTTTTGCCATACTTATTTACGCTTGTCTCAACAAACCCTTTTTTCTCAGAAAATACAGCGGAAAGGCAGACATTTACCGAAAGGAGATGTGTGCTTGCTTCGATCCTGATCAACACTTTTCGTGAGGTTAACTGCAATTAGGCGATGGTGATTGTTTTTGAAAGATCGCAAGGAGATGTAGTGTGGAAAGAAGACTTGCGCCCCAGTTAGTGGTTCTACGGATGATTGGTGTACAGTCCCGCCCCTGGGCGAGGTCTTCCATCAACACAATTCCCAAGATAGTCTTTTGAAGAGGAGGAAACGGTAGGGTCTGAGGTGGGAGGACGAGAGAAGCGCCCGATGGTGGTCGCAGTAGGACGTGCTGCCATGACAACCATCTCTCCTGCTTGTTGGCCGCAGGACAGTGGGATTGTCGCCGCGGGCGCGTGGATCTTCGATCGCGGTCAGCACTGAGTTCACGAGGTCGCTGATCGGCCTGCCCCGCACGTCTGCTTCCGACCGAGGTCATACAGCTGCTCGAAGGTTCGAGACAGGACCGTGTATCCGGTATCGGGCATCGTCGACATGAGCAGGTGGTCGGCAATCCGTGAAGAAAGTATGGAAAATCTGCACGACGTTGTAATGGTCAAACCACTTATCTCCCATTGCAGCGATCCAGAGGCGGGGTCTATCACAACATACCCGTGGGCAAGGAAACAAACCCCTCAGTTGGATGGATTTATGCAGAACGGAACCAATCCCCAAAGTAATTTATTTTGAGATAATAATTCCAATTAGAAGAAGGTACGAAGTAAATCCTAGAAAAATAACAAGTGGGAAACGTTTGGACGTTGCCGTTGGCCGGCACTCCAGTTTCCTTTGACCTTCAAATTCCGCCATGACTTCATTCCAGGGTTTGATTCATGTCATTCCTCCGAATTCGGTAGACGCCTATTGCGCATAGATTAGAAATAAGCCTATACTAATTGGACGGAGTTATACAGAAAGGAACCAACCCACAAATTACTGGAGCTGAGATTTTCAAGGTCAAAGTCTGCTGTGTTCATAGCACTTTTTTTCTGTCCTATTATGTTTATTTAAATATTATTATTTAATACTTATTATTTTGCTAGGATTTACTTCGTACCTTCTTCTAATTTGAATTATTATCTCAAAATAAATTGCTTTCTCGATTGGATCCGTTCTGCACAAGTCCATCCAATTGAGGGATTTGATTTCTTGCCCACGGGTAGCTTCCCCACACGATGTGCAATGAAAAAAAAAAAGTATTGTTGTAGGTACCAAACTTCTGTTAAAAAAAAGGTGCAACAATCCAATTTGGTTGTCGGTATACCATGGATTGTTCCTACAACAATTGGTTATGTAGGATGAACGATATGTTCTGTAAAAGAAAGGGATTGTTTGCTCCTTCTATAGAACGGATTGTTGTTGGAACAATCCATACAGTACCGAATACCAAACTGAACTTTAACAGAAGTATGGCACTCACAACAATACCTTACTTTCACTGTGTATATAATAATTACTTTGCTATGGATGAGAAAAGACCAGTATGAAAGTAGCTCAGGCAGCACTTACTCGAAGTATCTCGTAGGTACTAAGGAGATCAGCGTGAAAGCCCTAGCCTCGTTCTGTGCTGAAAGTGGGGTGAAGCGGAGGGGTAGTGATTGAAGATTCTGCTCAGTAGTAGGTCCGGAGGGAACTGTAGGCCTGAGTGGACGATGTTATCTCTCTTGACCCATGTATGTCCTAGTACACAGAAGGCTACGCTAGCTGAAAAACGTTTGTGTTTTCGGGTGTGAGGTGAGTGAGGATGCTTCTTTGGAAGTTATCATTGGTGTGGTCCTCTTATTGAGATAACTCGTTACGGAATTGTTTTGTTGATGTTGGATAGGCATTGGCCTTGATCATGTAGTCCTCTAGTAAGTAACCTAGTGATTGTTGACAGGTGTGACTGTTACGGCCTCCAATCATTGCTGTTATAAATTACGTATCTCCTTCTGTCATTTGTATTCAACTGCTTCCGATTGGTACGCGCTAACAAGACTGGCTGTATAAAGAGACAAGTATTCCTTAACATGCCCATTACATATCTGTAAGGTGTATTCTGTTTAACAGTGGAATCGGATACATTACGAAAGATAGTGCCATTTGTCGGAAGTATTTCCAGAATATAACGTGACCCGTTCGGCCCGAAGAATGTATTAGGTGAGAAGAAAAGGAAGTGGGGTAGCAATGAATTGCAGGGACGTAGGAGACGAGACATTCATAAGCAATCACATTTGCCAACGGCAACGTACACCATGTTTGTCAGTTGTTAATGCCATGACTTTTAACCTTGTAATAGAACCCGACCTGTCTTTGTGCAAAACGGGCGGCCTGACCAAGATAAAGCATCATTTCGGTGTGAAAATCTATCAAGCCCGTAAAAAAATTTAAACGTAATATTAGAGTTTGAAAATGTATCCTAAAATTCGCGCGAAAATAATTAACATCGGTTCTCAAATGTTGTTAAAATCTTTTTCTATGTAGTAAGTTACACATTTCCCCAGAAATTATTGTTAAAATAAGGAATAACTGCAAAGAAACAAATCGGTACCATTTTACTTAACAAGCTATCAAATATTACACACAATTATACATTGACTGCGAATATACAACAATTTTTTATGAAATTATGAATGAAACGAAGTCGGAGGGTTTTCATCGTCGTAACACAAGTAAATAGTATTTTGGGATGTTATTCACGTCGTTGTTTATGAAAAAATCACCAGTAGACTTTTCAGTGATTCAGGAGAGTGAATTACGGGAATTTCACAACATGTAAATTTACTTACGTTTTTATCACATAGACATTTATGTATATTCCCTTTTGAGTCATCTTAATTGGCTTTTGAGCGAACATCTTACAATATTACAGTGGAAATTAATCGTCTGGTGTGTTCAAGGGATTAAATCAGCATTTACGTGGAGTGATTTTAGAAAACTCTGTAAAACCAAAATCGTGATGTTCGGAGCCGTGAAACGAACTCGGGTCTTTCCGAATGTGCGGCAAGTGTTTTCCAAATGTGAACTGAAAGAAATATTTTGTAAAACGTCTTCCCTGCTAAATACATTTGTAGTTAGCACAAAATAGTTTACTGATGACCACAATATTTTAGTGGTGACCATAATTTTTTTTTATGGTAATCACAAAATAAATATTGCAGGGTCAATAGCAACAAAATATTTTGTAGCTGCCACAAAATATATATTTATTTTTCGTGCGAGCAATAAAAAAATGTAGCGTACTAGAGATTACACTACACATATGGAAACAAGATTTCGCCGACTGGTTTTTATGAACATATTTCCGAATATCGTCTTTGATCTACTTCAGAACTCGGGGTGACAGTTATTGATTATTTGAATTGGTGAAGTTTCGTCGCTACACATTTGCTGTAGTTAACAAACATGCTGTGCATTTTACTGTGCAGTTTCTTACGGTATCGATTACTATTAGATAAACGTACCTTAACTTAACAGATTCACATTCATGCTTATCCTGGTTTTCAAACAAACAAACTTATTTTATCTCGACTCGCAAACTTTCGTAGCACTGAGATTTCTACACGAAGATAGGCTAAAATCTTTTAAATTATTTCGCCTTCAACGTGTAAAATCACTTTCCTTTCCCAAGTCGCCTGAAGTTTCCAATCCCCCGGTGTTTAGCCGCGAACAGAACAGAACCTGTGAAATCCGCCTTATTCGGCTGCAAGTAGGGGTGTTTTGAAAGTAGGATTAACGCCCCTCCAGCACAGTTGTGCCAACAAGTTGCCACGAAATACGGCAGCTGCATATGAAACGTCCTCATCTCTCCAGATCAAAACAGTAAGTCCCGCTTGTATTTCCTCAGGGACGCTAATCCTTGTGTTGTATTTTTGGTTTTGAATTGAAAATATTTGTCAAGTTTAACTTGGAAGGGAGTTAGGACATTTTAATTTTCATAAAATAAATTTATTATACTGAAGTAGGTAAATAGAAGGTTTCCTTAAAATGAATTTAGATCTTTTGGTAAATGATGGTGGATATCCGTGCATAAAGATTTAGTTTAAATAACATTAGGTCACAAATGCATTTTTAAGTTTAGTAAAAAAAATATATGTAATTGTTATAGGCCTTTACTTGTATTGAGAGTTTCAGAAATATTAAAATGGATTTCACTTCTAGTTTCCTTCAACATGATGAAATTATAGCTGTTGGTTACAGTACACGCAACACAGAAAAGAATAACGTAGTTTTTGGGACATGTATTTCAGTTATAACTGTTGGTAGTCCTAAGGGTATAAGAACTACCTAATGTTTATTACATAAATATATTCCCACCTACACACCCTACCAACACATATATGTGTACTGGTTCCAGGAACATTCTATATTGAAGACGTGTACAGTAGTGAATTTGTATTAAATAACATAATTTTTTTTATTTGTACATAACATTTTTTATAGCACCGTTTCAATTTGAACGCAGTAGGAACCATTGAAGGAATGTTGTAGATATTAAATAATTTCTTATAATCTGGAGTTCAGACACGAAAGACAGTTGAATGCCAGATAGTCAGACGTGCAAAATAAAACTCATTTTAACACCCTTCTGCTGAGTGCATGGGTCTGTAGTTTTAACAAATGTCACTAGATCACAAATCCAGTTCAGGATACGTATATATTATTTATTCCGCATTACAGTTGAAGTCGTCCAACAACTTTGGCAGTGGAATATTAGCATTTTATTAGTGTTATATGTATTCGATAGTTTCCTTGCTACTGTCCAGTGTGGTAGTATATTAGTACATACTTTTCGTGTACGTTATTTCAAGTATTGTAGTGTGCATTGTTTGAATGTTTTATCGTATGCTTCAGAATTAAATTCTGCTGTAACTGTATGTTTTGGTCTGATTTTTTTTATTTATTTAAATAAATTTTCAGTTCTTTGACAACAGTATTTTTTTCTGATTTGTTTATTATAGATACTAAATTGTTACTTGTTTCTAAAGGATTTTTTTTTTGTTATATGTTTGTATATAAATTTTTATGAGTTCGTTTTCTTTATTAATTGTCTCATGTTATACGAAATCTCAGAGAATCAGGAATATCTTAGTAATACTATTAAACTACATAGTAGGCTTACTTCGCATACACGTTAAGCTGGCATAGGCGACAACCCAACCAGTTTAGGGTTCCTCCATATAAATCGTCAAAATGAGATGCAGGTGAAATTTGATGACACATTGAATAGCAATCGTTTTCTCTGTGACATTTGGTTGGTTGGAAGAAATACTCTCTCAGTCTAACATTGGTATCATTATTTTTAAAGGTGGCTCGTTCCTCTAAGTCAGGAGTGCTAATGCGACATTCTATTAGAAGCATATTTTTGTCACGACAAAATTTGCTTTTTGCTAGACTTCAAGTAAACTTGCTACGGGCATGGCAGACAACATTTTTTGTTAATGTGTTTTAATTTTTTTTACATATACGTACAGTTTTTTTATTACAAAAATTGGGACTAAATTTTGTTATAGTGAATTTTTTACCTATGGTATTTTTCACATAGCTCTTGTCACGGATTTAAAGTAAGACTGTAAAACCAACTTACTTACTAAACTGAAATTATAATGTAGTGTGCATAATAATGTTGCACCCTACGTATTAAAAAGTTATGGAAGCTTTCAATATTTATTTTAAAATTTCAGAATTTTTTTAGAATCAAAAATGTTTCGTTTTGTGTTTTTACATAGGAGACCTTGTATCCCTTCAGCTATGTAAGTCGGTTGGTTTCACTGTCGTATTTACAACCGTGACGTGTAATATTTTCACCTTTGATAAGCAATTATTTAAAAAAATTCATACCAGCAAAATTAAGTCACAATGCGTCTAAAAAATTACTGGTACAGTTATAAAAATAAAAACGCAATGATGTACATTGCTGTCCACCGTACCCTTCGTGCCCAACATTCTTCTTTTGTTATTGGTATGTAAACCTTATCATTTGATTGGGCCGATGCTAACTCTGATACGTCAATATTGATTATTTGTGATTCGTTTATAAACTGCTAAGCATCGTCTTCCTATCTGACTCAAAAATATACTTGCTGTTTCTCGTGCCTTAAGTAGTGTAAAGGCCAAGTGTCATTTAACTTCCTTCACAATCACAACAAGTCAAAAGAAACTCTATGCATTTTTTAAAATAAAAACATACGTGTATCGCCGATCTCCCGTTTTCTCCTCCTTTCATTCCGGCGCTGCTCCGTACAACATGTCCTCCTTCACCAGCTCTAAAAACCTAGATAAAAGTGCTGTAGGAAATCACTGTTTCACTTGGAAATATTCGCAGGTTATAAGGTGACTTGCTCTTGTAGTAATGATAGCTACACAACCTGTTTGTCAGCTACCAAACTACAGCCATGGCAGTTATACAACCTACTTGTTTTCAACCCAGCTACAACAGTGCAGTTGTACATCCTACTTATTGGATAGTACCAAGCTACATAAATGACAGTTGTACTACATAATTGTTGACAATCTAGCTACATTTTCTGAAATTCCTTTCTCCGTTTTCTTTTCTCGTAAATATCTATTATCAAAAGATACCTCTGTCTTGCTCCAGATCCCAGTCTACCATTATACCAAATTTTATTGAAATCGGTTCATACGTTTAATCGTGAAAATTTAACACACAGACAAACAAACACAGTTAATTTTGCATTTTAATATTAGTATAAGTGTGTGTGTGTGTGTGCGTGCGCGCGTGCGTTTATATGTGTATGTGTGTATGTATAAATATGTGCGTGTATATGAGTTGAAAGGGCCAATTCCTTGCCCCGTCGGCTAGGCCCGATCAATAATGCGCCTCCCTGTCGCTCAGCCCACGTAACAGAAATGGCACACATCAAGCCTAACCCTTATCACCATAGGACTTGGAATTGTTTTCGATTTACAAATGCTATTGGGAGAGTGTTATTGCTGCCTTGGTAATATATACAATACAAGTCGTTTTAT
>PNEQ01005409.1:0-49686 GCA_003012365.1 Medauroidea extradentata
TAGTTGCAGAAGGTAAAGATGTCTCAAATTTTGAAACATTTGTAAAAGTTCTTGAAGAAAACTGCAAAGGAGTGAAATTATTTTCAGTGCAAGAGAAAGAAATTGAAAGTATGGAAGAGTATTTGCAAGTCAAGGGAAAAAGTATTGAAACTTTCAAAGGTACATTAAAGGTTCATCAAGTAGTCTACTGCTCTAAAAAAAATAGTGGGCTGCAGTTCAGAAGTTTAAGTTGTTTCAACTGTCAACAAAAATGTGTCCATTTCTCTCTTGGTGAAGAATATAAGCCCGAAAATATTCCAGAAAGTGTTTACAGGAAAGATGAGGGAGAAAACTGTGAAATAACCGAAGCAAGTGAACCAAATGGATGCATTGATGAAAGTGGCACCAAAAATGCGTACAATAACATTACAGGTAATTTTTCAGGCTGCTTATTAAAATGTACCATCAACTATTTGCATTACATAACAAAACTCTGTTAAAAAGTTTTTGAAGAGACTTAAAATTAAAGTTATTAATAGCACAAAACTTCTTAAATGGGTTAAATTACTACTGAAATGGTCCTCACTATTTTAGCTTATTATGCAGGAAAATTTGTCAGTGGAAACTTCTTAACAGTTTTTTAAGGTATTTTAAGTAAACTGCTCCACGTGATCTTTTTTATTTTCAGGACGGACCGACGTTGATTACAGTGTTGGGGAATGGGTTTTAGTTAATTATGATGGCATCAAGTATCCTGGTGAAATAACTTCTGCAGTATTTGATCATGCAGTTGAAGTATCAGTGATGCACCCTGCAGCTGGTGGAACGTACAAATGGCCAGCATTGCCTGACAGACTGTTGTACGACTTGAAAGATGTGTTGAAGAAAATCAGTGGGCCATTTCCATCAGGCACCAGAGCAGCTTTCTTTGCTTTCAGAGATTTGTGAAAAAAAAGTGTCAAAAATAGTTTTTACAGGTTTTAACTAAATAGAAAGTGACAGTTTATATAATAACCATTCAATTTGATTTAATATTTTCTCTCAGTGTTTTGTTATCAACGTGTCAGCATTATTTAAGTGTCATATGCTCTAAATTTTGTGTGGATACGTTCGTATTAAGTAGTACATGACAAAATTAAACTTATATATCATTATTAAATTTTGCCATTCCCTCACATCAGAAAATCATCATTCCCTCATTTCATACTTTTAATTTTTTTTCCTTATCAAAATGGCACAAATGACTTTGGCAATAGCTTTTTTTATATTCCTACACACTATATCTAGTACAAAAAAAATTAATCTCCTGTACTTTTTAACATTTTTAAAATAATATTTTTATCCTCATAAATCTGCGATTAGCTGAGAATGACCCAGCTAGAGAGCCAAAATTTTGCTTGTGTTTGTTTGGTAATGTCTGTTGAATACGTACTTTTCTTTATGTAACTTTCTCTAACTACTTTTACACAGCATTTCAGATATGGGATAAAGTAACCAGTTAATAATTTTACTCTTTATAAATCACAGCATGCTTATTATATAATATTGACTAGATAGTAGTAACTATAAAAATTCAATTTTAATAATAATACACAGTCGCGCAAACATTAGTTAAATATAGCATTTCAAATAGTACACGTACTTACAGTAAATTAATATAATTATAGAAGGTACATTCAATTAATAAGTATCCTCTTCCTGATACCATAAATGATAATAATTCCCATGGAACGAGAGTCATAATGTTAATCTCAAACTTTTCTTCAGTTGGTTTGACATAATGGGATGAAGGCTTTCAGGGTTAAGTCGCTCATTTCAGAGGGTATATATGTCTTCCTTTCCCTTTTATATCGTCGGCGAATTGTGCATAATGATGTGCGATTTTGGTCTTTGTGAGGAGTGGTGCCCTGCCCTAGAGAGACCACTTTTGTGCCATATTGGTTCTGTGGCTAATCAGACCATAGGGTACGTCCATGGATGCGTTGGGAGCTCTTGTCAATGTGGGGGTAGGCATGCGACACATTTTCTATGTCCAGGTACCTGAGTACCCTGGTCGCCCTTCTGAAATGAGTCATAAGTGCAGTTATTGTGTCCGAGATAATTCTCTTTCATTCTTCTGATAAATATTATATACTACTTTTTCAAGTACTTGTCTTATGTATATTTTCTTATAATTATCAGTGTTTTCCCTGACTGCTTAGGCCTATATATTTATAAAATGTTTACATTACAACCAGTATACTTATCACAGTGATCCATATGTACAATTAAAATAATTAAATAATAAATAATCCGATATATGCACACACAGTAAGTAATATTGACAAAGTTATCACAGTGATCCATATGTTTAGTTAAAATAAGTTAATAATAAATATTCCGGTAAACGCACACACAGTAGGTAATATTGATATACTTATCACAGTAATGCCATTTGTTGGCACATGCTCATTTGTTTGTTTATTTTGTTTTGTCTAGTTCGTCTATTCGTAGTGGTAACTAGACATATATTTTTATTTTGGCAAAGTTACTCCACCCCAGCACTGTATCTTTCTTTAATCTTCGGTGAAGTAGTAATGAAAGTAAACTGCTTAATATTTTATAAAGGAAATTTCAGGCAATTATTTATGTGCAGTTAATGCAGTGTTGTATAGTTATGGAACAATTCTTGTGTAATACTTCAGACCAACTTAATCATGATCTGATCATATTTTTCAAATGAATCAAACTAGTTTATTTATTGGTAAAATTTGAATTAAAAATATCATGTTTTGATTATTAAAACACTTGTGTGTTTTAAAATATTATGTTAGGAAGTATCGTTCGATACTGTCAAAATACTATTTTTAGTGTAATACTATTTTGGTAACATCAAGTAGATACGAATCTATGCCAGCCTATAACCTCTAGGCATTCCTTTGTCTCGACCTTGTTGTTTCTTAGACATCATGGCGTGAACATCAGCCGAAGCTTAGTGCTCTTTATCGTTTTGTAATGTTGTAACCCGACAAGTTTTCCGCCTAGGCGGTTCCCCGCCACGCGGTTTCAACTCTTTGCTATGTAGAAGGAAAGGAAACATATCCAGTATTTGAGGGATTTGGCTTGTCTACATCTTCCGATGTAGAAGTACATTTCAACTTGTCCTTTTCACTGTACCATCATTGGTAGCCATGGGCGAGATGGAGAAGTAACATCTTACGGCAGTGGCAAGATTGTCCCCATGAAGGACAGCCAGAAAAGTCCATCCAATATATTTATTTTTCTTCTCTCGTCCTAACTACTTGATGTGCACACTGCACTAGTTATTCAAATTTAAGACTTTTATTTCAGATTCGATCACAACCTCTGCAAAATTAATTGAACCACAAAAATGGAAAATTTGTTAAAATATGTAAAATTAAAATTTAAGTTCATTATTAATTATTGGGGATCCCCTAGTTTAATTTGTTTAATACCATATATTCAAGCCATACGTGCTTTTCTTGATTTGTTAATGTATTGAATAATTTACATACACCAAATACTCATTGTGCAAAGATTTTATTATTGTTCTAATCAACTAATCAAGATAATAAAAATTTTTTTTCTGAATTCTTGTAACAATTTTATTTATTAAACCTAATTCTTTTCATAAAATTTAATAATCAAAGGCTTTTATGCTCCTAAATTAAAATAAATTTTCTGTATGGTCTCTTAAATTAATTTTTTTAACGTGAAGTGTTGGGAAAAGAAGGCTCGGCCCTTTCTCTGACCTTGAATAAGGAGCACCGATCAACAACTTGTGTCCACGTTTGTGTTGTTTTCCCCTTCCTTTGCTTAACTGGCCTAGGAGCTCTCTTGTTTGGTTTATTCTATTGGTTTACACTTCCTGAACCTCCTAGGTTGGTTGGTAAAGTTTGAGGGATTTCCACCAAACAGTACACAGTTAAAATAATTTAATAATATAATAAATGTTCCAGCATGCGAACACACAGTAGGTTAATAAAACATTTTAAATAGTAGAAGCAGTATTGATATCCACATTACAGAATGTAAACTTAATAATTACAAACGGCACGAAAAAATACATCCCCTTCCCTATACCATTAATGATAATAATTCGCTTGGTGCAGACCACTTTCGAACACTAAATTAGAAATTTTGTGACATGATAAGAAGGGAGAGTTTTTATTACCTAATAAATAAAATTACTAAAATTGATAGTGTAATAACAGAATGAATGTCTGTATTTTATTTCAAGACAAAATTTCACAAAAAAAATTAGTACATGAACTTAAACCAGAATTTTAAGTTGCAGGTCACCAGACACTACAACCAGGCCAGATCCAGATCGATGCCTACAGAACATTGACCTATGGTCATCCGACAACAGCCGGCGAAGATAAAAGCAGCGCTGCCAACATTGACCTAAGTCAGCAGCCATTACCTACCACAACTTTCTGCTAGCCTCTAACAGCTCACACCAGGTTCTCTCACTCCACGTACGCTTTCTATTGTCTCAGGTAACATCAGCAGTTCTATACTTACAAATACTTACACATCATGGTCGACCGTTATACAAAAACAATTACACACGATAACACAATACAAACATGAGAAAAATTTTTTTTCTGCAATCTATCTCAAATGTATGTAAAAACCAGTATTAAGAACAGTTTGAGAGAAAAAGTTTATCCGATGCAAGGTATTATATTTATTGTAAAATATCTGGTATATAACGAATTTTTTTTTTTAAATTTATTTAATTGTAAATGATATATCAACATTCACAAGTGAGTTCACATAAAAAAAAGTATGTTTATTCAATTAAAAAAAATTTACATTTTACTTAATACATGTACCTCAGCATTTGTTATGAAGTAAACGTAATTTTTAAAGTCATTATTTAAGTAATACAATACTATAAAAATATTCAGAAAGAAAGGCCTAGTAACAATGCAAAGGAACAGCAAACAACAAAGAAATATTAGTAAATGTTTATGAATTTTCGTTAAAACATTTGTAAAACTTTAACATAAAAAAAATTATTTTGCAAAAAAAAAAAACTATGTATTTTGCTTGCAATTAGAAAAAAACTTTGAAACTAGGTATTTTGCTTAGAAAATTTAGCTTTCATATTTAAAAAAAAGAATTATTAAAATAAAAAATACTTTATACTGAGAGCAATTGTATCTGGTAGTCAAGTAATATTAAAAAATGTTGTAACTGTGATATAAGAATACCAGTTTAATGCCATCACATATTTTAAACTCAATTTTAGTTATACAATGTAATTTAGTGTTAAATCAGTGTAAGTTCCTTGTAAACCTATACCATTGATTGAAATTTAGGAGGAAACACGGCACCAATATTTTTTCTCATAGACAGATTTTACACATTTATTACATTAATTATTTAATATACTCCTAAATTTCAAACTAATCCATCTCCATCCACACCCTAAAGCCTTAACATGGCCATTAGATATAGTAGATAGATACACAGATCTGTAAAAAACTGTGATAATAACGTTCAGTTTTTCAGCAACATTTAATACTCTTTGTGCAAGGGGAGCGTAAATTATTTAAAAATTTTTTCTTTAATATTTTAATGTTACTTGTGTGCAATTAAATTTCTATTTATTTATTATTAACTATAAATGAAAGGTTACTAGGCATACTAGTTAAAGCCACCAATACATGAACATTCAGTACAGTTACAGTCAAGAAAAGGCTGTGCGTAGCGTGAAACCTACACTCGTAGTAGTCTACCGCAATCGCGAAAGAAGATATGCACATCATAGCTTAACTCAAGGGACTCATTAAACCTTCATCTTCAGCAGTACAATGCAGCTCGGCGCTGACCGAATGCAAACAGCAGAATTGCAAGAGACGAAGGCAGATCCTTTACCTTTAGCTGTCCGTCTGCCATAGTTATTCCTTCACCATAATTTTTTCTTTTCCATCTGAAGAAGCAACCGTATTCCATATCCTAATTTTACAATACTGCAAGAGCACATACTGAACCATATACAGAATGGTTGCTATTTCAAAATCCCACCAACCCTTATGATACGGGGACGTATCATTTTGTTAATTTTATAGGTATTGTTGTGATTACCAAGAACCTCGCCTAGAAGACGGGCTAGCGACGAAGGCAGTGCAATCAGGTCAGTGGTTGCACAAGACAAGGGCCTCAGCGATTCTCTCCACCGGCACTGAAGTGTGGTAATATAATGCAACGTGTCGGGGGAATCGAGGTCTGTCTCCTTCAAGCCTTCCAGCCGTCACCACCTCGCCAGGATGGTCCTGGGTCGAGACCCACAACGTGCCACCGTCCGTCGATGAGCCGAGCACATACATCATCAGCCTCTTTAAAAAAAAAGTACCCAGTCAGAGCAACAATGAGGTACCAGGTACCAAAAAGGCACTGTTTTTATATTCGACATTGAGTTTTGACAAAGAATGGAAATAATACATTTTGAAAAATAAAAAGGTTTTGGATATATGAATAGACCAGCAGGACAGCAAATGTTTCAAGGTTGACAACTATGTATCGAGAGGTTACAATGCTGCAATCTCTTGTGACAGAATGACAGTAATGTATATGGAGTGTGAGACATTCAAATACAAAAATGTATTAATCTATTCAGTTTTGAAAACAACAAACATTGCAATGTATATTATAACTGATATTTATATTTACTTTTAATTAGAAAATGTGGATTTATTCAGTTTTGTTACCAAAATACGTTTTCCAATAGCTTTCCCAATGGTAAATATTCACTTTAGATGAAAACCCATTCCATAATCGTATTCAGTAGAAGTGACTTAGAAAGATTTGGTCATAAACAAAATTTTCAATTTTCAGAGATACTGAGTTTTGAAAAATTGCTCCTCATATGTTGTACAGATTGGGTACGTGAACAAAAATCCAACTTTTCCCATTTCCAATGCACCGTCAGCACTATCCAACAGAAAAAAATGCAAAAAGTTTTTTTAATTTTTAAGTTTTCATCTAATATCGCAGAACACGTGTTGGACAAAAATGTATATAGCATACTTGATGTCTTAAAATAAGAATACATTTTATAGAAATTACTTGAATATTTATTTTACTTTAAAGGGCGTCCAAGTGGGGAAAACTCATAATTTTATATTTGTATGAAATAGTGTTCGTTTTGTAAACGTTACTTGGGAGTAAATTTTCCACTTACAAAAAAATTTAGCTCAGCCAGTTTTCGCATAACGCCACTTCAAAGATAAAATTTACACTTTTTACTTCTTATAAGTTGAAAAAACTATTTTAAAAATCCACACTGAAACTATATGCCACGGCTACTGCTTGATGTGTTTTTAAATCCATTATAAAATATTGTTGTATTAAAAAAAAAAAAAAAAAAAAAAAAAAACAAATAATAAATAAATTTCAGAAATATTTTTAAACACAAAAATATTTTGTAAGAGATTTTAAAACATGCCGAGCCCAAAACATGTAGTTTCAGTTTTAATTTATTTATGATAATTGGTTTTTGCAGCTTAGAACAACAAACAACCTGTAAATTTTGACTCTGAAGTGCCATTGTGGAAAAATTAGTTGAGCTCAATTATTTTTGTACGAGGAAAATGTACTCCCAAGTAACACGAACAAAACTAACACTATTTCACACAAATATAAAATTACAATTTCTCCCCACTTGAACACCCACAAGCAGCTCAGGAATTCCATTTCTTTGAATTTCAGCAATGTTTTTCAAAAACCAAATGAATACACAAATTTAGTGATACTGCACTTCATAAATCTGTTGCCCCACATCAAAATGTCGCTTGACAAGTTGCAGCCGAGATAAAATTTACAACGATTTTTATCACAACTTTAAGAGATCACATGATACAGAGCTCTGTAAACATTTCTGAGTTTGGATGTGTATTTTCATTGCAATGAACTTTTTCTTGCACTCAAAATTACTTTTTTAACGGGTGGTTTATGTTTACATACAAAAACCGTTTGAGTGAACATGAAACTATGAAAAGTGGGAACCAATCCTAATATTCTGCAGTAGAAGTTTTACAGTCGAAATAGGCACTGTGAATGAATTCAAGCTACCTATTCGTTTCTACATACATATTCAATAAAACCATTATTAAAAAAAAAATCTTGCCAATGGCCAGAAGTGCTTCACTGAATTTCTTAACATGATGGTGGAATGACATAACCGCAACAGAAGTGAACCACAATGTGAAAAACAAAAGATGTCCACAAATCAGTACCAAGGTTTCTGTTACCTCAGCTAGACAAAAATAGCGGATACAATTCAAATTCCACACAGAAATTGTATACATTTCAGTTTTGTGTCCAAATGTTAGTGAAACTGAAAAATTGTAGTAAATTGTGTTCATTTATATTAAGAAAGATTTTCGCCGGCAATCATAAGCAAATCGTGACCTTCATAAGCAAACGTGTAATTGTGTTTTTATTTCTACATTTTGGAATCCTAGAGGGTTTTTATAATAAGTGGAAAAGAAAATTGAATACTATAAGTGCTCCCACAAGGTCCAACAGGCAAAAAGGTATGTTTCAGAGACTTTCTGGAGTAAAAAAAAAGAGACTTAAAAAATTAAACTAAACACAAACAATTTAAAAACCAAAAACTTAGAAAGTTGTCTTACCTTCATAACTTGAGCTTGATATGTGACCACTATACTCCATCCATTCAAAGGTTGCAGCTAATTCATTCAAGTGAATGACAATAACATTTTTGCACAGCATAAATTTAATTTGAGATATTGCAAAAATACACGGCAACTGTGTTAGGGCAAACTCAACATGTGAGGAATTAAGATATAATCAAATTGCTTTGATTTATTTCATTAACAATTATTATTTCTGCTGCAACCTTAGAGTAGACAAGAGTATAATCACCAATGTCTTGAAAATAACACTAAACAATCATCGCATATCTTTGAAAATTAACACTAAAAATCAATAAGTCTGAAAATTACAGTAAACATTGCACCATGTCTGTGAAACTGGAAGCTTAACCTATTGTTTAGTCTTCTTGATAATCTCAGATATTCGTTTCTCCACCAACATTTGGAGTTTTTCCACTTTCTTTTTTTCCTCTTCAGCTTTTTTGTGGTATGCAACAACCCCTACAAACGTGCCTTGCCCGAGTCCAACTTAAATTTTTTGCTTCTGCAGCTGACTCAAGCCTCTTCTGAGCTTCAAAGAACAGTTTATCACATAAAATTCTCTTCTCAATTTCCTCACTTCGTAAAACCACTAACCTATCTTCATCTTCTTTTAGAAACAATTTCTCTCTCTCCACCTCTCTAATTTTCTTTTCATTCTGTTTCTTGTCATCACCTTGCATTTTACTTTGAGCTAGCTCATCTTCCCTCACTTTGTTAACTTTGTCAAGATAAGCTTGGTAGTTGTTACGAGCACAATGTGCCATTGCAAGGAGATCTTCCGTGATAGGAACCAGGTGTGGCAGAATATACTAAAGTTTCAATGCACATTTCACTGTCATCGTAGCATTCAATGTCCGTTCACCCATGGAAGCCCAGTCACTTGTCAAGGTACACACAAAATCGGAAAAGCCCCGCTCAACGTAAGCAATGCCATGAGAAAGGGACAGTGCTACTTTGACCACTTTGCTCACTGTAGGATACCTTGAATCTCCTAAGGGATTTTTCTTTTCAAAGAACTGAACCCAGTAAAGATCAATACACTTTTATTGCACCATGTTCTCTTCTTCTGTCTACAAGAGCAGCCATTCATCCAAAAGAATGTCACACTTTACATCAAAGGAAGGAGCTTCAGCTATAGAGCAAATGTCAGATCCACTGCCTCAAGATTTCCTTTCTTCTTTTTGTAAACATCTGAAATGTTTCACAAGCTTCCTGGTTATGAGCATATATTTTTGACTATATGGTTGCATGCATTCACGTAGCGATTCTGAGCATTTATAAGAAATATCAGCCTGCATTTTTCTGGGACCTGCAACATCAGTGTCAAAATTTGAAATAAATTATGTGTTTTGTCATTAAAGAATGCATGTTAAATAAACATAGCACATTGAAAAACAATTACCTTCATAAGTTCAGCTGTCACTGCCGTCCCTACAACTACATCCTTGACAGGAAGGAGATTTTCTTTCATGAGCACAGACTCATCTACTCCCAGCCTGGCAATAGCTTCAGCTTTACAAGTTCTTCTAAGGAGAGTTAAAATAAGTCTTTCAAGTTCAGTATGCAGCACATGTATGAGTGGCTCATTTCTTTGGAAGAACCCAGTAAAAGATGAGAATACACCAGCAGCAGAAACAATGAAATGGAGCTCAGCAAGCATGATTCTACTTTTAAGAAGATTAGCTATAGCTAAGTCTTGATACAATTTCTTCTTTGCTAAATTAGGCAATTTCTTAGTAATGTATGTAAGAAAGTAATGCTTCAGTGAATCTAACTGCTCAAGAACTCTTTCAGCTGCTGGCCCCAAAGTGAACCACCGAGATGATACGTGTTTTATGAAGTGGTGTTGAACTTTCATGTCCTTCTGGTTCTTCTCATAATCTTGCCATCTAGTTGGCCAATCTTTAAAAATTTATGAACAGCAAATATCAACTGAGATGTATCTCAACCAAACTTTCTAGACTCAAAGAAAGACATTGTGTAAAATGTGAATATTGCATGAGCCCAAGTGAAGAAGTGGCTTTCTTCCTTGTGCTACCATTTGTTCTTTCACCTGTTTCTCAGCACTTTTATTTACATTGGTCACATTGCTGCCAAGCATGAGCATGTTTTTGCGAGGAAGTCGTGCATCATCTATAGCTTGGTGCAATTTTTCAACAATATCGCTTGCTCTAGCATGCCAAATAAAGGACTGAAGATGTTGGATAACAATATGGTTTTGAGATTTAGACCAATATATTAAAGCTAACTGAAGCTCTTTCATGCCTGCTTTATTACATGTTTCATCACAGCATAGTGTATTGAAAGTATCTACCATATCGGAAAGTACCTGTTTTCTAAAATATGGTGGCAAAGCATCAGTCAAAAAATATGTAGCTTTAGTGCCACCAAGCAAGAACTTTGAGGGACAGCATCTGGAGAAGGATACATAAATCTGAATACATCTTCAATTTTGTTGCAGGAATCAAATGAATAATTTGATTGCACACATTTCATAACCCAGATGAGTTCTGCAATACTTTCATTTTCTCTAGCACAACATATTCTTGAACTATTACTGTTTACTGCAGTGTTTCTGTCATTATGGCATCTCTTTAATGGTTGTGAAGTTGACGGGCGAACTACACTTAGCTTCAGTTGATGCACGTCAAGTTTATTACGACACGCTGCTTTATGCTTATAATAGACTGCATGTTGTATTACAGCTGCACATACAGCAGAACATTGCATCATCTGAATACTTTTTGCCCCATTCTTTGATGACATACCCTTTGGGGTTATTCCTTTCACCCCACTCAGTTTAATACTGGCACTTCCCCATTGCAATATCTCGCTAGAAAGAATAGAGAATATAACCCAAGGTTTAAAAATCTTGAAAATTTAGCCAAACATGTTATACTTTAGATAAAATACTTCACAAAATTAGGAAGTCAGAAACCTCAAAGGACTGCCGCGCCTAGTGACCATACTTACAAATTCACCCCTGCACGACGGTATTTATAAAAGCCATACACTTAATCAGAGAGGAAAGTTACAATTTTATGCTCACAAAATTTGCAGAGACGTTGCTGCAAACCATGGTTCGACACAGGGCACAACAAAAACAACTTCAGAGTCAAAATCACCACGTAAACGCAGCTTATATACATATTTTGTTAAAATAATATCCCGCTAACTTCAAATAATAATTCATTTCCGTCTGTAACTTTTCCTGATCTATAATTCACTACCGGAAACGTATCATAGACATACAATATTACAACAAATGAAAATGGAGACCATATGCAATGGCGGATTGGCAAAACTACAATGGGAGCATTCAGCCAGTGTTGCCATCCCAAACAGAGAAAATTCCGCTACCTACGCAATGAAATTCTGTTAGATTCCGCTACACATGAAATAAATACTTAAAAATACATTATTATTATTATCAAAAAGTCGCTACATTATCTGCGTTTCTTGGTTTTCGCTGCTACATCTCCACGAGGTCAAAATTCAGCGCGGCTATGTAGTAGAATTCTGCTTCAGTTACCAGCACTGTATTCAGCGGACAAAGCCTAACAATTGAAAGCAAAGAAAACAATAATCAATAGTTATTGCAAAACAGTTGTTCCGCACCAGTCGATACAAAATGTAAGCAAAAAGAGCAATTGATAAGTCATCAGTGTAGTCTACGATCATGTGGATGGTTTCCATCATCACTTTTGAACTTTTAAGAGACTTTTAGTGAAAAAAAAAACAAAAAAGTGACTTTGGTAAAAAAAGAACGAATATCTTATAAAGAGACCATGTGTGAGCCCGGTACTGTAAACATCTGTGGCTTTCTCACTAGAGGTTAGTAAGTAGCAGCAATGGACGACTTGAAGTACACGCCCCCTGACGTCACATCGCAGGGGAAATACTGTGGGAAACAAAGCTTGTTTACAAACATGCTGATTTGTTAGTTGGTAATTGCAGAAAGCAAAAATTTTGCGTATTCATAGATTTGCACGCAAGAGTAAAAAATATTAGTTTCAATTTCATGGTTCAGATACGCAAATACATAAGATTAATGTTTACCTGAAAAAACTGCAAATTCCAAACAAATAATAAATTTTCTTGACGTACATCTCATCCGGGACATGTGAAGCCAAACAGCTAAATGAAGGTTATGTTCGGCTGCGGTATCCATGGAGATAGGAATTGTATACCACACCTAACTGAAGCTCCGCCTCTTTTCAAGTCGTTCATTAACTATTTATGCGTAATATTTTGTTAGTATGTATTTGTCGCAGGGCAGCTAAATTAATGTTCGCTACTACGAGAATTTTTACTGTTGCATTGCTTTTGTTGTCACACTGTCACGCCTACATAATTCCACCATAGTAGAAAAAGCTAATATAGAAGTATACAAAGATAAAGAAGCTGACATTTATATTATAAACACAGCAATTCTCACAACCTCTAATTACGATCCCATAATTGTCAATGAAGACTTAGGTTGGAATTCATAATACTTTATATAAGTGCTACTTATATCCGTGCTTAAGTACAGTCTTCAATTAATAGTGCTAGAAATAAGTATTGCTATTTGTGACCGCTTCAAGTAATGCTTCATGAAGTATTACTTCAAATAATTACTGCTTAATATGTATTCACAGTCACAAAATAAGTGCTACTTTTTTCACAAGTATTCATAATCAAATAAGCATTGCTTATCCAAGCATATAAATAGTAGTTTATCAAATCTGCTCCCTAGGCGACTTAAGTAAAGGATTTGTACGTTAGAAATAGGTTACGTAAGGGGTTCCTTCCTTCACATTGATATTTCATTGGACATATTTAACGAAAACCAACATTAAAAAAGTTAGGCATAAAACGTACATGGAACAAAATGGAAAAATAAAAATTCAACAGACACAGTTACAAAAACATAACTTCATTTCATAACCTTTTTCAAACACTTTCCTCGTGTTATGGTTCCTTTAAGAATTTTGCATAGTATTCATATTCCAGGGAATTATGTTTTATTTGTAAATTCCATTTCAATATGAACTCAACATTTAGTTACATTTTACCTACATATTACAGTATAATGAAAACACTGCAGATTGAAAATGTTTAAAATCCAACTGTAACAGGCCTAGGCCTATATAGGTCTATGAACATTACACCCAGTAAATTTCTACACAATAACAATAATAACATTTTAATTGAAGTGAACTAAATCTAGCATCGCCTATAACCTAACTAATTTTTCGCAAAGTGGTAGAACGGCAGGTTAGAAGCTAATGGAAAACTAATTATGTGATCACAACATTCAATTTTAGTACACAAGATCATTTACTTAATCACATCATACTCGAGAATCGCAAATAGGTCAAAGTCTGTGCTGTGATAGATTATGGCATCAGTTTCTCGACAAAACACGTCCGGCAGGCCGTTTATAAAATATATTTCAAACGCAGCATGAGACGCGGTCAAGAACATGTTCAGGATGTATAATACAAGAGCATTTCATTTTAAGTCAGTAACATACACAATGTTAGGACCAACTTGTAAAGACCAGCATTATATTCACTTCATTGAAGAAAACATTGGAACAATACACAACATTAGCATCAAAACAATAGGAAACTTTACATTCACCAGTCACCACCTTAGACTTTCACTGTCCTTTAAGTTCTCAGGCCTGGTATGTGAAGAGTGTTGTACCTCCTCTTCCTCTTACACATCCTCCTCACGTGTCACCTTTTATCATCTCTCATCAACTACATTCCTACAGTCCACATTTGTTTCTACTGGGGGCGCTCCCATCTGCCTGCTGTAACCCTTTGAATTCACCTTCCAACTGTGTTCCTGCTTGATGACTTCAATTCCGATTTTTCCTTCTCAAACTTCAAAACTTTTTGTTTAGTTCAGAATCTTCCCATTCTTGTTCCAATCTTAGTTCATACTCTTCCAATCTGTAATCTTATCTTAGTTTTTTTTAACCAAATCTCTCAACTTGTTGCAGGGATGCCAACTTATAGGTAGTCTCGTCAGAAGTCAGTGCTCCTTCACAAGGATCAGTGATCACCCGTAACGAATGAGGAGGGGGGACCGGTGACCTTTTCAAAGTGCAAAACGGTGCTATTCACGCAGTTGTTGTATCTGAATATTGAATATACTGCCTGTATTGAAATTCGTTAGTTATGATAGTAAAATGCTCATTTATATTTTTGCTAACATTTGCTTTCTTTTTATTATTTACAATGAACTTGTTATTTCACATTCCCAAAGAAGTTACAGTATTCAAGAAATCTCAAAGTAAATTATAATCTGCTTTGTAGAAGCATAGGCAATCTAAATAATGTATTATACATAAGCTGCCCACCTTGAAGAAATTTCTTAAATTCCATAAATTATAAGCGGTCATGTATTATCATCAAGTGTTTCTGTTGGTAAAGGACATAACTTGTTAATGGCCCTTTGTGAAGTTCCATTAGATGTACGAATAGTAGCTACTCGTACCAGACCATCGGTACCAGGATGAGGATCTACTATGCGGGCCATTTTCCAGTGAAGAGGTGGAATGTTCTCATCTTTCAACAAAACTAAATCACCATGTTGAATGTTTATGCCATCTTGATCGTTGTTGAAGACTAGTCAAATATTCCTTGGACCAACGATCCCAGAAATGCTGTGAAAGTTGCTGTACATATTGCCACCAGGAAAGTCTGTTTATTGGCAATGTCCTTAAATCAACATCTAATATGGCAGTGATTGCATTGCCAATGAGGAAATGGCCAGGTGTTAGTGGAGACAAATCATTTGGATCGGATGATAGTGGAGTGATTGGCTGTGAATTCATGCATGTCTCAATTTGTGTTAACAAGGTATATGTCTCTTCAAAACCAAGGCAAGCATTTAACATTATGCGTTTCATGTGATACTTCAACGATTTGATTGCTGCCTCCCACAGTCCTCCAAAGTGTGGTGATCGAGGAGGAATAAAATGCCATTGCATGTTCTGCATCAAAAGAAATTCTTGAAATTGTTTTTTATGTGACTGTGAATTCATGAATTTGTGAAGTTCTTCAAGCTCTCTACTAGCTCCATTGAAATTGCTGGCATTGTCTGAAAATAAGTGAGCACAATGACCACGTCTGGCCATAAACCGCTTCATAGTTCCCAAAAATGCTTCTGAGGTAAGATTACCAACCAGTTCAATGTGTACTGCTTTAGTTGTGAAACAAATGAAGATTGCTATATACGCCTTAACTGTTTTTAACTGGTATATTTGAACCTTTTCTTCAGGTTTATCCCTCCAAAGAATTCGCTGTAGATCTGCATGATCAGGATGTATTTGAATTTGTCTATACATTTTTTCAATGTCAGCTGTTATTACAATCTCATGATATCTAAACCTCAACATGATTGAAAACAAGTCATCTTGAATTGTGGGTCCAACCATTAGAGCATCTTTTAGTGATAGTCCAGAAGAAGATTTACATGATGCATCAAAAAGTACTCTTAATTTAGTCGTTGTACTAGTTTCCTTATGCACACAGTGATGTGGCATATAGAAAGTGGGATTTGATGTGTATAGTTCTGAATTAGGAACTAATTCCATGTGATCTAGATCTTTGAATTCTTGAATAAAATTCAAATAGTTTTGATGTAGTGACTGATTTAACATAAACCTTTTTTCGAGACTGTGATACCTTCGAAGAGCTGTGTCAAATGAATTTCCTAATTTGCCAATGGACTCAAGAACAGGAAGTTTTACACAAAATCTACCATGCTCATTTCTTTGAAAGTTTTTTAAAAAATGTTCTTCACAAGCTTCTTCAGTTGATGTAAAATTGCCCTTTGTTGAGATATCTTCAATCTCCCAGAATTTTTGTAGTTGTTCATGTAGGCCTACACTGTCCTGAAATCTCAACAAACACATATTTGAGTATTTTGACAGTGGTGATGTACAAACAGTACCGGAAACAATCCATCCTAAAAGTGTTTTTTGCATAAGAATGTTTCCTGATGATGGTCTGAATTGAGCAATACATAGAAGTTCAAAGAACAATTCTGCCCCTATTATCATGTCTATTACTTGTGGTTGATTGAAACTTGGATCTGCTAAATTGATGCTTCCTGGAATGTTACAATTATGTACGTCGATTGTTGGGGTTGGTAGTTCTGAAGTGATTTTTCGTAAAATTGTGAAATTTAGTGTGGCCTTATAGCTCGTAAATCTTGATTGAATTGTTGCTTGAATAATACGATCTGATCATGTGACTGTCGAACCTATGCCCGATACAGACAAAGAAATTTTGAATTGCTTTAATTTCAGTTTTTGTGAAAACTTAGAACTTATAAAATTTGATATTGATGCTGAGTCTAAAAGCACCCTGCACATATGTGGTTGATTCTGTGCATCTAGAACATTTGATTCTGTGCATCTAGAACATGTACAACAGCGGTGGACAACAGAACATGTACTGATGGTTCTGATTTAACAACATGTGCATTTATTGATGGTGAATTTGAAACTGGAGTGAATGATGGTGCTGATAGGTTTGGGTTACTATCTAAAGATTTATCATTATGTGAAATGTTAGGATTATGAAGTAAACAGTTGTGTTTGCCATTACAATACTTACATGATCCAGATTTACACATTGAAACCTTATGACCATTCTTTAAGAGGTTCAAACACAAATTTTATTTCTTAATTGTATTGTGACATTCAGATATTGGCATAGCCTTGAAGATTTCGCACATAAAAATAGGATGAGATGCATCACACAATTTGCACTTCATTGTCGATCCAAGATGATTAACAGTGTGGTGTTTACGTGTATCAATCTTAAATGGCGATTTACTGGTAGATGTAGGGTTTGTAGTTGTCTTTCGCCCTTCAGTTATTGCTTCCAACTATTGACATCTTTGTTGTAAAAATTTAGAAAATTCTGTAAATGTTGGTAAGTTAGTAGCTGTACCTTCTGATTCCCAAGCTCTGAGAGTGATTGAATCAAGTTTAGAAGTGAGAGTATGTAATGCTGGTGTGTCCCAATATTCTGTTGGCTGCTGTAATGCTGCTAAGGCTCTAATGTGTTTTTGAGAACTGTCAAGCAATGATCTCAATGACGACGATTCTCGTTCTATAGCTAGTTGATTAAAAATAATTTTGTTGTGTGCCTGTACTATCAAACGCTTGTTTTCATATCTATTTATCAGTAAAGTCCATGCTACATCATAATTTGCTGCTGTTAATTGCAATGCTTCAATGACATGTGCCGCTTCCCCCTGAACCGATGACTTCAAATAATGTAATTTTTGAATGTCTGATAAATCTGATTTTGAATCAATGAGTTGTACCGGGAGTCGACGACTTCGGTTCACCACACCTGAAGATCTGTTGGTTATACAATATCTTGGACTGGCAGTGAGGTTGCTATGGAGGAAGTTGGTTCGTGTGCCCTGTGCGACTAGTGGTTTGAATACCCTGCCCGGACTTCGGCCGTGCTTGGTCGCCGTCCGACGCGCTCGTGTTCGCTCTCCCCTCCTTCCCCCACTTCTCCCTCCTGTGCCTAGCTCAGACGCTCAAGTCTGCGAGACAAGTAGTCTTCTCCTGGGCCCGAATGTGGGCGGTTGCGACCGCGGTGCCACACCTGAGCCGTGTCATCGGTAAGTTCTTCTTACGTTTACTTGAGTTTGGTGTTTATATTTTCCGCGTATTTTCAGTTAGGTTTGGTTTAGTGATTGCTTTCGTTGATGACACGTCGAGGGTGTGCTATCGCAGCCGCGAGCCCAGTATGACTTGGGATTGGTCCCTGTCTTTTTACGGAATAAAGTGGTGCGCGTGTGTCGGCCACAGCAGTATTGTATTTTTTAGCCTAATCTTGCATCGTAAATCTGTGTAAATCTCTCAGTGGAAAAATATCCTGTTTACAAGTTGTTATGGATTGTATGATATAGTGCGTTATATAAAATAGTTTTGCCAAGTTCTGTCTTACATCATTGGTAGCTTTGATAACCCTGTGTCAATGTTGTGCCTTAAATATGTGTTCTAATGGGAAGGGTACTGGTGAGTGGCACTGGGCCTTGGTCGATTCTTAGCAACGCCAAGAGAAGCAGCCCGTTATTACTGTGTCTGCTAGATGCGGGCTCAGAGTAATTTAAACATCTCACAAAAAGGCTGCTAATTTTCGTAATTACCATTGAATGTTGGAAGATGAATTGTTGGTAGTTTAACTGCTACTGATGCTATTGTCTCTGTGTTATTTCTTGATGTATGAACATTGACATCTGTATTTGACACGTGTGAATTATTAATTAATTCCTTTGTCTTTGCGATACTTTCAAAAAACTGTGTTTCAAATTCTTGTCGCTCGATGGATTATATTTCATCCTCCTCTAGAAGTTCTAATTCTATCTGAATTGTTTCGCATTCATCAAGAAGAGATTCAGCCTTGCTGAATCGCAGTTCGAGTTCAGTTAAATTTTGCCCCTGTGACAGAGTGTCGACACAATTTCTGAATTTTGTCAATTTAGCCTTCACTTGTCCGTGCTTATATTTAAGTGCCTTTAATTCGGTCATGATCTACCAGGGCACAAATAATGAAAATAATGATTTATAAATGTGTCCAAGTAATGCGATTGCTTGAATGGATAATGTAGTAATTGGCAACAAATGTAATTACATACCTTGTTTTGTCGTAATTTGTTGCACCAAATACGCCGTGTTTGCCGTATCCGGCCCGGAGGACCAAAAAATGTATTGAAATTCGTTAGTTATGATAACAAAATGCTCATTTATATTTTTGCTAACATTTGCTTTCTTTTTTTTATTTGCAATGAACTTGTTATTTCACATTCCCAAAGAAGTTACAGTATTCAAGAAATCTCATAGTAAATTATAATCTGCTTTGTAGAAGCATAGACAATCTAAATAATGTATTATACACTGCCGATAGATGTACTGATATTTTACTCTGACATTTCTTGTTAAAATTAAACATATACAGTATCTGGTCTTGGTGGTAAAAGAGAGGGCTTACTACCACTTTCTTTAACCTCTAAAACTCACACATGACCAAAATAATTTTGTATATACACACAATGCACATGCACACACTATGAGAACACAAATTAATCAGAACATTTTACAGTAATTTGGAAGCACACCCAGACTATATTTTAATTTACCTGCTTTATTCAAAAATATATTGGACAAATTAAAAAAAAAAAAAAAAGCTAACCTCACCACACATTTCTGAAAGTTATGCATGTACACATTTTTTTGGAAATTGTACACACATTTCTAGAACGTGTGTATACACATTTTGGAACTATTTACACACTTAACTCACTACAGAAGTAGGCTTACATTTAATTTACATTTATTCCTCATGCCCCACCTCCCAGCTTCAACTGGTTAACAGTAGCACGCTCCAAATATAGAAGTATAATGTACGGCGAAGTTTACTGAAGATAGCCATAAATTATGTTCTACTATAAAAGTAGTAAACAACATTTCAGCATTTAAGAAGCTATGTGAATCCTCTGCCTTGATAAAACATGAAGTTAACTATTTCATTCTGTCCTTAAACCAGATTCAAAACCGCACTTAACGTACATACGAACACATGCACGTACGTTAAGTATAAGAGATTGGATTCACAACAAAATTTTATCTAGTCATGCGTTGAAAATGTTTATTTCATTACAAAATGTCGATAACAGACGATAGTAAATTATATTCATTTTTAAAAGTGAATTAAATTATTTATGACAACTAGATAAATGATTTCTCAATATAAATAAATATTTAACTGAGTCTTACATGTGCACATGCTGCATTCACAACCACCACTTAGCGTATGTACGTACTAAGTAGAAAGTTGTTCAACTCTACTACGTAAGTACGCATGCTACGTGATGATGTGAATGCTAGCATGCACAATCAAGGTTTCTACTTTTACATGTATGTATGCACGTACGCTAAGTGGTGGTTATGAATCCAGCTTTAGGACCGGTTTCACCAACCTCTGTTAAGCACTTAACATTTGTTAAAGAGGACTAACGAGCCCTTAACCTTCTCGAGTTCGATCTGGAAGCGATGGGTCACCTGCAGTCTTGACGACTACGTTTAACTGAAAAATTACAATAAAAGGAGACTGAGACTAGCTGCAACAGCGGTAGGTTGCAATACCACTCATATTAACACACCTTCCAGTGTGAGAATGGCGCCAGTCCAAGGGGTTATGGAACTAAGTTGTGTGTGGCAAAATCTCGGGCGCGTCAACAAACCAGTTCTAGGCACAGAGAGAAATATCTGTTTTTGTACGCAAAAGTAATTTGTACAGTGTTCAACAAATCAGTTGTGGCTTTTAGTGACCACCATCTTTATTGTAAAAAACAGTTAAACTCTTTCGGTGAGGCATTGCGTCTTACAGAATTTTACCTCGGTACATTTTTTTAAAAATTAAACTGTCCATAATTGTTAATAATTCTTTTCTGCTTTAGTAGTTCACAAAACTGAGTGGCTGAGAGATTTTGGTCAGTGCTTAACATCGAGGTCTTCAGTGCTAATGAGGGGTGACTTGAGGTGAGTATGGAGCGGCACCAGAGGGGGAAACGGGAGATCCCAGAGAAAACAAGCCAACAATTCACAAAATTGACTTCTGAAATGTAAATTTCATGACATTTACCCTATTTTATTACACTGTCCAGTAAATAACAATTAATACAAAGTTAATGAAGAGTGATTTACAATCACATAAAATAGAGTATTTTTCTTAAAAATTTACAAAGTTCAGATCTTTTTAAGTAATATATAAAAATGGAGAATTACCATGGTTTTAAAAAAGGGTCACTACTTTATTCTAATAAAATAAAAAAATAATAAATAAAATAAAAAAATTGAAATAAGTTTATCTATTCGGAATTGTTGCAGAGTACTCAAATACTTGCATAGCATTTCCTCGAACTAAAAACCATAATTTTAACAATTGCAAGTGTAGTTACAAAAAATAAAATACAGCAACAATAATGTTGAACGAGATAATTTCATAACGTAACAATAAGAATATCGTTTAGATAAATGCATAACATTCCTTTACACACACAATAATTTGAGCACTTTGCGACGTTTCGCTCTGGCACAAGTACCTGAGCTCCACTCGTCACAAATGTAGCACACCAGTCCTCCTAGACCAGTGTACTAGCTCGGGAATAACCCAGCAAAAACAAGCAAGTTTATACCCTGGAACATATCTCCTGATCGGTGGTCACGTACTCCCGAATTTATTAGTACTAATTTTGTAGGTTATGTCATACTTTAGACCAAATTTTGAATTTTCGCAGTCACAGTCAGAATTTTAAAGAAAAGGTTCGCCCTGAAATTATATACTTTACTATTTTCCACTATTTCTGATTTATTATATTACGGTTTACATCGGCACCAAATACATTATCACAGTCTTGGCACGGTAGGTCCAGTTCACAGAAAGTTATAAGCAGAAACACAGCATCTCTATATCAGGCGTTTAAAATAGGCAAGAAATTTGCACACGGTGAAGCCACACGCGGCGAAGAAAAACGAGTAGCCATCCTGGCTCTCTGCACCTAGCGGCCTACATGCACAGGCGGAAAACGAATTTGGTAAAGGTCGTCCGAAAGAAGGTTAAAGAAGAGAGACTGTGGTGCTACCCGTGCATGTTAAGTGTTTCACTCCCGAATCTTTACTTCATAAAGTTTTCTTGGGCCACAGCCCCGCGCACGTCCGCTCTGGATCGCGTCACGACTTATTCTGCAACATGGCGGAGGCAAACATTCCAGAGCGAAGGGTGAAGGGGCGCCACACGCTGTGCTCTCATTGGCTGGTTCTAGGTGGCGTGACCTTCGTCATTCGTTCCATGATCTAGAACCCTCTAGGGTACAACTATCAACTACGCATTAAATAAATAAACTGCGCCAAAACTCCCACGGATAAAACTAGAACACAAAAGGAAAACAAAGCTGTTGCCTCCTACTGTTGTCGTACCAGGCCACAGGACAGGTGGAGTTGCACCTGGTCGCGGCAGGTGTACGCAGAGTGTGTCAATGGCAGGTGTGCGCTGGTTGGTAATGGCAAATATGCGATACTTGAGTGTGTGTGGCAGATCAGTGAGAGTGGCAGGGCATGTGTGAACTTGACACCAACGTGTGACACCTGCTATCCCGGCCATCTGCCAGTGCAGGACACATGGCTTTGCTGCCCCCTCCCTCTACCAGGGCATGAAGAAGGCAGTCTGGAAGCAGCGGCCGTGACGGACAGAACAAGAGAGACGTGGTGCGCTTTGGGACTCTGATTCGTCCACTGAGAAACGTAACGTGTGTGTGCAACTATCCGGCCCAGTGTTTTACTTTGTTTCGCCATTTGGAACTGGCTCGCTTATGGCTCTAGGGTATGGGGGTGTGGACCGCCCCATAAGTGTCCATGTAAGGTGTAGTTTTCTCCAGATCCTCCCTGTTTTTCCCTATACGCAGCTGTTTCGACTCGTCAGATGAGAGAGGGGCACGCCGGCACGAACAGACCACGACCCATCGAGCCTCGTGTTCCGGCTACACGCTTAACCGGGTGGCGCCCAGAGAATTCCGATGCAGCTCCGTTCCTACCTCACTCTCACCGGACACAGCGTCACTACCAAGGCCACCTGGCCATAACTATAAACATTACACCCTAACTAGAACATTCAGGAAAATGATCGTGTCTCTACTCTCCCTTTCCGAAACTGAGACCACTGAAAATAATCTTACAAATTTAAACATATTAGAAAATGATGATCACATAAGACATTAATTCACCGGATAAAACAAAATCCCCTGTCCTGCAACGCTACAACCTTCCAAGATATTTTGTAATAACTTAACATGAAAAATAAAACTATAAAATGATTGCCACTCTGAAATTACATGTTATTAACATTTTAGAACTTACAGGTAAAGTTTTAGTAAATGTAAAAAAAACTTTTTAGCTAATTGCATAGCAATTATGATTACAACTGCTCACAACAATCACAAGTAATTATACAGTAAAAGGAAGAAAAAAAAACTCTAACAATTGTTACTATTCTAACAACTACACAACATTTCAACAGTAAGATAATCCCTCAGATAATAGTAAAACATTTTTCAGCAACTCTAAGGACATCACAACTTTGTAGTGATAAATAAATAAAACGGATAACAAAATAATTAACACTCCCTCTGACTGCATTCAATTTCTGCACTTGCAAGAAATATTGTAGTCTTTCTTTGTGTAGTACAATTCAAAAAATATAACAATACACATAGCTGGGTCTTCTGGACAATTCTTGCAGTAGAAGACAGTCTGCCTAATACATTTTCCTTTCTCTTTCAAGTAGCACTGTCCTGGGAGTACAGAGCAAACAAAACAATTTGGCTTGTGATTTTTGTTCTGCTACTTGCCAATGAAATGTCTTTAATACTGCTTTTCCAAATTCACTTGCACAAACCGTTTTGTTACTTGCCAGATTCAGCATGTCCACCAAAAGTGGTATTTTAATTTCGAGCACATTTCCCGTACATTTTACACAGTTCCTGAGAAATTCCAGTACGGTACTTTAAACGTGGATACTATGTTAACTTGTGCTATGTAAGCAGACTAACAGTAACCATAAAATCTTAATGATATTTTTAAACGTGGGGAAGGTGTGTAAAATAGGTATGTTACTTTAGTCCAGTGTTTCATTAAAATACTTTCCTTCACACAAATTTTGTAAATACATTGAATTGTTGAAATTCCTCTTTTGCTGCATTTCATGGTTCAGTCCACATGAACAACACTGAATATATATGAATAGAATTGTGGGAAGATTTTTATAAAAAATTAGGGACATCACAATATCATATTATATTTATTTTAATTTATACAATCTTAAATCAGACACGTTTAGTTACAAAAACGTACATACCCTCCTGAATTTTTCACTTAGTTCTAACACTTTGTGAGTTAAATTTATTTACGTCACATTTTAAGAAACAACATACTGTATGTATAAATATAATTTTCGGTACAGGGATAAATATTTCAATTTTTAATTATAACCTAAATACCATGAATGTATTTGTGTGTCACATATATACTCCCTATTTGTAGGTACAACAATTTTATCCTTGTTATTTTCACTGTTTTTGCTGCAAATAAAATTAATGCTGTATCTGGCCATTCATTCCTGGTTTTACATACAATGCAGGATAAAATTTTTTGTAGTTTCCTGAGACATCAATTCAGTCAAATCACACATCACAACTTCATCGGAATCACAACAGAATTTGTATTTAACCCTTGCTGTCGCATAAATATGCTCAATATTTATTTAATTACAGCGTTAAACAACATAAAAAATTACCAGGTACCATGTAAAAAAAAGGGATAAATAAACACATTCACTAAACATAATCATATGCCTGCCATTTTCTCATCTACTTCGATATACGCGAATCTCGCTTTGCTGTCAAAAATTTATCCTGCCAATTCACTTACAATTGATTCTTGAATCAAAGGCATTATATACTATGGAATGTGTTAAAAATTTTGTATTTATTTTGCAACTAGCTGTCCCTTTGCAGCTTCACTCAAGTATAATGCAGAAAAGAGTAGCTAACTTTTAATTACGTATTAATTGACGGTGTTACTATAATCTCTGAATATTTTTAAAACAAGAAATACAAACAGCTTTATCCAGTCCACTTCGTTCAGCGTACTTTAATGGGGAACATGAAAAAATGTCACCGTAAATGTAAGACATTCAGAAATTTTCAAACGGGATGAGAACGCTCTGTGATTGGCTTTACAACACTAGGTGCAAATTGCTTGGCGGGAAGTCATATTTTCCTAGTCGAGGCAAGGCGTTGTTTACAGTGTCAGTATTTTAATTTAGGAGTTGTAAAACGACTTGCAGCCACAACAGTTCGTGTTGAAGTCTTTACATGTGTAGTATGGCAGTTATTATCGTGGTGGTGAATTGTGCTAAGTTTACAGAATATGAGTTTAATACAAACAAATGAGTCTAGCTAATGGTTTGCACCATTTCAGGGCTGTACTTACAGTCTACCAGTTCTCACATCTCACCTGAAAGAATTTCAAGTGAAATGTGACTGTGTCGTGAGATTCACACAAAATACTAGTCATTATTTGATGCCGTACTTAACATGTTAATAATAGTTTAAAGAATTATTTGCCTCTGAAAGCCAATTACATGACACTTCAAAAAACTGAACAGATTGCCGACCATTCTGCTAGATTCTTCGCCTCTCGAGTAATAAATAATTCTTATTTTTATAAAATTTCTGACTTACTCTTTTGTTCCTTATCTGAAAATAGGGTATATAAAATAATAAACGTAAAAAAGTCTGGATCAGCATGTAATGGTTCGTTGCTATGTGATTGATCGTAATGCCTAACGCTTACATTTAAAAAAAAATATTTTTTTTTACTAACTACGAACGTTAACTCAAACTTAAGAATATCTCCTAATTGTAGTATAAATTGATGGGAACTGAATTGCAAACAACATCTGCTAGGCTTTACAATATTTAGATATAAAGTTAATACATTTTATTGTGTTCTGCTACCTACCGTGACTTCTGGAACTACTTGAGTTCTCCCACGCTGCTGCTATCTACCGGTAGACCTCGAACTATGTATGGCTTTGAGTAATGCATGAAACATAATGCTTTTTTGTATTTTCTAAAATGATGCGTGCAAGTTATTTACTCTGACTAATATTTCAATGATTGCCTATAATTTAATAATTGTATACAGATATTATTCTTTCTTCAGAGCTACTAACAGCGTTTGTAAAAAGTAACCTGCTTGAGTTAGTTAGGTATTCTATATGACATGTATAGACTGCTCGATCACCAGAGGTTAGTCAGGTTGCAGTCAATCTCGTTCGGTTCACTTTCTGGATGCAAACAAACTTCACGTACAACATTTTCCAAAGGACTAAGAGTTGAAATTTTTAAACTTGGTTTTACTTGTACCTCACAAATGCCTAGCATTTAAATAGTGCTTAATGTGTGTTTAGGTCACTCAGATTACTTTAACTTTCTATCATACTTTTCGTGATATGCGCACAACTGCTTTGGACGGTAAACAGCAAACCTGCTCGATTTTCGCCAGATGACGTCACATGCAGGCGCCATGCAGAAGTTGAGCGTTTCGGCTGGGTTTTAAACTTACGTTACGTTTTTCGTCGATTGCACTTCAATCAACACATAGAAATTAAAATTAAAATGTGACTATTGCTTAAAAATGCCTTCGGAATTAAAGTAAAACATAAAACAAAATTGTGCATTGTGCAGAACATCTTTGTTTTTACTTAATCTTTATTTCTCTATAAAATAGCTGTCCGGCCGTGGCTTTGCCAGTGTGAAATTATGCAATGTAAACAGCAATTCTGAATAAAATGTGTGAGAAGGCATTAAACACCTACTGTACTCAATAACAGTGAACTATAAATTGTCTAAGCTCAGTGTAAAGAGTGCATGGGATACGAACCTGTAACCCCACCTCCTAAACCACAAACTTTATATAATACCTGAGTGAATGCTTAAGGCCTCGCTCTTTAGTTTTGCAGCGGTTTCGAAAATATTTTTTTTTACGCAAATTAAGACATACTCTATATCAAAAATTCATTCTTACAGTTTTAAAACTTATATATCATCGCTTGTGTTTGAATATTTCTGTTGCAATACACCAAACAGATTTTTTGATTTTTGCCCATGAAATATCACAAATTTTGTTGTCAAAATAGAATAAAATGAAGCAAGATAATTTTTGCTAGCAAACGGTACATTATTTTAAAAACGCTCTGGCAAAATTTTGTATCGTATGACAGTAAATAATATCAATTTTTTTTCAAAGTATTTTGTTAAAAATGATTGAGTTATTTGCAATTGTTTGAAATAAATCAAAGACCATGGCAGTGATAGTTCTTTCGTATGTACAGGCTACAGTCCAAAGAGGTTTTATTTATGAGTAGGTTGGCAAAAAGAAACAACTGTTGAATTATTTCTCCATGATCATTCTATTTTTTTTAGGAGACTGTAACATTTTACTGCTTTTCACATGCTTAAATTTCAAATTTCACAAAATTTTGAATTTGATTTAATTCTTATGAAAAAAAATCATCTCGATATCTCAACGAGTATAAGTGATACAGATGATTATTTGAAAATACATTTTATTTATTTATTTATTTTTAACAGCTTTCAGGAACGAATTTCTAAAAATTCTGAAATTACTTTTTTTATATTTACCTAAGATTTATTTTAAAGCAAAAACCATTTCAACATTTCCACTGGTTAAGGAGATGAGTAGCATTAATAAAGAACATGTATCATTTTTTAAAGAGCTTTCAAGTATAAATTTTGAAAAATTCAAAAATGTTTTATTAGATATTTACTTAAGCATCATTTTAAAGAAAAAATCACCTCACTATCTGAAATGGTTTAGGAGAATTCACAGATTAATGAAAAACACATTTTACGGCTTTTCACCCCGTTAAATTTTGAATTTCGCAAAATAAAATTATTCGCAAATATGCATTTGTTTGGGCAATATTTTGAAGTTAAAAAATTATGACAGTTTTCCCGGTTAATGAGATATCAGGGACTTTTTGAAAATACATTTAACCCCTTTTCACCCCTATAATTATCAAATTTCCCAAAAACCCATTCTTAGTGGGTACCTACAGGGCAAAGGGAAGTTTCCCTCGAAATTTCATGGTTCTAGGTCCAGTGGTTTGGGCTGTCCGTTGATGAGAGTCAGGATACTTCATTTTATATCATAAGATTTCGCACAGAATGATGGGACTTCACGATTTTAAACAAAAATTGAAAAATTTCGCGACTTTACACATCTGGAAAAACACTTGTCTCTAGAAATAACTAAAATTGCAGCCGTCAAAGTATCTTCCAATTTCTTGACGACTGAGTGATATTGAAAGAATTGGTAGCAAAGAAATTCCCGCAGAAAACAAAAAATTCAAGTACTTTTCCCGTACATTCCTGATCCCAAATAAATCATGTACAATTCCCGTACTTCGCGCTATTTCCAGATCGCTGGACATCCTGCAAATTATATGCTATTCTTCCACTGACTAGTGCAGCCTCGATAAGAAAAGACCAAATAGTTTGCTACCATTTCAGTTCTTTATGCTTGTACACATAGTTGGTTCACAGGTCACGGAATTTGTCGATGCCGTTCATGCTCTTATTACTGCAGGAAACAAGTTTCGGTTTTTCTACTTTTTCAAAAAGAGTGGTATTTTCTGTGGTTCTTTGATTCACAGTCATGATTTCAGAAGAATAAATCATGCTCAGCATACTAACATGCCTAGTGTCTTGCCACGTGCATGCAAACATTCCTTTTGTGTTATGCCAAAACTTAGGCTCCTCGCCGTGCTTCAGTTTCACAGTTTTTATTTCAGCCGGTAAACACTTTTGGTTACATCTCACGCCAGCCGCAGGGCCAGCGTATGGGTTAAGCCCATAACGGCGCAAGTGTGTCCATTTCCACCCACCCAAAAGCATTCTCAGACTCTCCCATAATCATTCCGCAACCCCAGTGTATATGCATGCCAAATCATTTAGTGCGAAGTGTATTGTGTATCAAACAGCAGTGTACAGTATGTGCCGAAGGCCATCAAGGGTTACCATGTTCGCTATGTTCACATTCATGTTTTCAGCAGACATTTATAAATTAATCATTCACTATCAGCAAAATACGTAACGTAATTTATCATGTAATTTAGTGTGTGCCATTTTCATAAGGTATTAATATTAATAATTCACGCGCACGAGGTACCGGAAGTGTGTAAACCCCGTAGCGAGGCAAGGAGCCCCTAGCGGTTGCCTTCCTCGTGGCAGTTTGTCAAGTCTTCTGGAGAGGTAAGACGCTGTCCGTGTGCTCATCTTTTGTTTCACTGATCGTTAGTTTTCAATAGTCTCGTTAGTATATCGGTTCACCTTTGCTTAGCACACGTTACCAGATATTCACCACTGCATTGCGCATCCGCTTAACTTAATAATTGTGACCATTTTTGGTATTTTTTTAACGTAAACACCGTGCCGGCATTATCACCGCCACGTGGTTAGGGACTTTTGTATCGGGAGACATCGGCACTCATCCTTCACCATACGAGGTTCGTTTTGGTATTGTTTTATTCAGAATAATTTTACACACGCGTTGCTAAGGTTATTTTGTATTTGTGTAACATTTTAAGGGCGTAATTCATGTTTTTGTGACAGACCACGTGCAGGTTATGACACCGCCATTGTGTTCAGCATACATGTGAGCAGTACGTTGTAAATTCATTTCATTATCACGCACTCACGCAATTCATCTCGTTGAGAGCATCACTCTGTGTGCAGCATGTTACGTGCCATTCACCCCACCACCGGCCTAGCATTGCTCGCCACAGTTTTCGCACTGTACCGCTAACATCACTTGTAGAGCCCTACCACACTACAACGTGCACGGGAACGGCTGCCTTGTGACACGTTAGTTAGGCACGTGCTCACCGCAACTCAACTCTCTACGCCAGCTTCCAAGTGAACATGACGGTCCATCATAGTGGCCGCCAGTCCCTCGCTGCTTAAGGAGGTGCACCTTCTGGTGTCGTAGACTCACCTCGTACACCAGCTCCACACTGATCATTCACCAACCACGTGCGATATACCAGCCGGTCGTAGTCACTACGCAAAGTTCACTATCACGTGCACTATTGTGTGCTTTAGGGTTATTGTTACTGCAAGGGACGCATCACTACGTTTACCTCGCTGCGTGCGTAATTCAGGCATTATTTTGGCACTATGTACCGTAAGCGCAATAAATCATCTGCAAGTGAGATTTTGTTTACATAATTTCTAGACACCTAATATTGCCAGTATAAGCAACGTAAGTTATCAGGCGTACTGGGGGCCAACATCCAGTAAGTGTGTAGTTCTGGTATAGTCATTGTCATATGTGTTAATCCATTCAAGTGCTTTCACCACTCAATCACGCACATCAACGCGCCGCGCGTTAAGTGGCTTTCAATCACCCATCGTTAAGTGGCATTTAATCACTCCCATCAACGCGTCGGGTGGGATACCGAACACACCCAACAAACCACACCCTGAGGCCTAAGAGTCTCGAAGTGCAGTACCTGGGGAGTATTGCTAGCGCCCAATCACTCACATCAACAGCATAGTTCGCTGTCCCGATCCCACCCGAGATAGTAGGCGTTACATCTCACACTTTCACACACACACCAATTCAATTTTCCAAAAGAAAGTCAAAAATATTAGGATCCGAAAAAATTAATTAATTACGATTACTGTTCTCAAACCCCTTCAAAAGATTTTTCACCACAGTTTCTCCCATCCTTCCCCTGTATTTGGGCCAGTTACTTTTCCCACATACATGGCTTATTTGCATAAAAAGCCTGTCTTACTGACAAACAAAGACCAAAGTTTTATTCCCGAATTCGTAGATGGTTTGGAAGGTAAGTACTGTTCAAACCATAACCGTCCGGTGAACTTCAGCATTGTTTCATTTATAGAAACACATTTTCCAGATAGTACATGATGTAGGTATGTATCCCATGTCATATCAATAAATCGTCAAATTTTGAATAATGGATTGTAGCCAGACAACCCTTTCGGTAAACTTTCTACATTATTGTTTAAATGCAGAAATGAATGCAGAAGTATTTGTCTCATTACACTACTGTAATGCTACCCCAAAAAATACCACGGCGACGTGATCAACTTGTAGGTTATCACCTCGGCTTTATCTCAGTGCATGTTGTCTCAATCTCCATGTAATTCACGAGTCGCGGGTCACCAACACAACAGTGAGAAATGAAAGTACCTCCTTAGTAGACAAGCGGCCACAGGCCTCAAACAGGATTTATTGGCTCAATATTAACACGCATTCATGATGCAACCACGTGGTCCACAGATAAGTTGCGACTCGTCCAGCCAAAACTGCAATAATAAACTTAGTGACATGGAGCACCACTGATATTTCACTCTCTTGAGGAGAACACGTGCAGCTGTCCAGCTAGTATCCATTAAAGCCCGCACCGTAATTATTTTACATAATTTTCTCGATCATCGTCATCCTCCATCTTCACCCGAAAAGCCCCTGTAACAAAAACCCCTGCTTCGCTGTTGGTGAGCCGCACATCGTGCCAGCAGATACTTTTACCGAACATGTCTCTTCTGGAACCGTTAGTACACCCTAACATGAACAAGTGCAAACTAAACTATAGGATAAATTACAGTTGGCAAACATAGATATTTCTAGCATCACGTCTCATCTTATGTTAATAATAACAACAAAGAAAACAAACGTAATTTGCAAATAATAACTCCTGGGGGGAGAGGGATGTCGGTATGGTGGAACAGCCTCACTAGGAGTCTTCGCTGTTACGTCTTTCTGCACAGGGCACCACATTCTCCTCTCCCTCTCATCAGGCCTAGGAAAAGTGAAAACTTCGTGAAATACAAATATATGTCTAAAATCACCAAGGGAAATAACTTATACAAAGTCTTTTTAACGATTCATTTGAATACATCCCAAATTAGGTTCAACTTAAAATGCATACCTAACCTAATTTACATCTTCATTTGAATATACAAAGGCTAGGCTGGTTCATGTGCAACTCAAACTATTCTAAATCATTTTGGTCATCAGTACATCACAAAAATAAGCAAAATTTAAAGAATTCATTAGGTTCCTTAAGTGTAAATTTTAGTTAGGTAGTTGAGTTTACGTATTGAATGGGCTTTTGCACACACACAGGGGTGCAGTCCAAGATCCATGTGGAGATTGCACTTGCATAGTATTTAGAATACTTGGTTCGCCGTGGGGTAGTGGTTGGCACTAGCCAGGCACCAAACTGTTGCACTTGTGGATCACTTCCCTACCTCGTTATACCCCGTGTACAAGTCGGAATACAAAAAGAACTGTGCCAATGAAATCCCACACAGTACCTGTTACATCAGCAGACGAATAACAAGAAAATTCACAACATAGGAAAACTCAGTGATGAGTCCTTACTATGTTGAGAAAGGGAGAAAAAAGGAATTTGAAGTTACAGGCGGGGGCAGGCGGCGCACGTCACATTACTTCTCCAAAATTTGGCGTCTGATGAAGCATTTTCAATATTCTGTTCAATGAGGATAGCATGCGCAAGGCCAAAAATCCGCTTTTTAATCAGCATTCTCACCAATTACGATTTACTTTAAAATCTAAAAACATCACATGGCTATAGTTGATGATGGATACCTTCTCCACAAAGTACTTTGGAAACGTAATTTGATCTGTCGTAATATTTGTGAAGATTATATCAGGTACATTAATCAAAATAACGGTACTTTTGTGATGGTGGTATTTGATGGTTACCCTGATAAACCTTACTGTGAAGTGCCCAGAGTGCTGAACACGCAAAGAGATACAAGAAGAACATCTCAGTTGATGCAATTTTTGATAAAACCACTTTCAACATAACTCCTCAAGAGAAGTTCTTATCAAATCAGCAAAACAAAAAACTACTCATAACCCTTTTCATGACTGAGCTAGAACTGAGCTAGAGGCTTCAAACATTGGCACCAACAAGATTAAGAAGATGCAGACACATTAACAATCACCACTGCAAAATCCATGGCTTCAAGTATGATGCAGTGGTAATTGTTAGTGAAGATACTGACTTACACATTGTGTTAACCAGAACAACACATATGGCCAACAATGTCTACTTCAGAAGAACAGGGAGAGTTAATTTAGGCCTACCAGACATTCTGTACACCTCTTAATCATTCAAGCACAACTTGCATGAGAATGTCCTGCTCCTTCACACTGTAAGAAGACGTGACACCACCTCCAACATTTGTGGATTATGGAATAATACATTTTGCCACCTTTTCCAAAAACAACTACTTCTGTGTGAGATTGCAGAGGAGTAGCAGAATAAAAATGCCACTCTCATATAAATTTCAGATGTAGGAGAGTGCATTTTGGTGGCTTTGTATGGTGGAGATGATAGCCAATCCCTGAGCTCTCTCAGCTATGCGAAGTTCATGAACAGCAACACAAAACTTAATTTGGGAAAATTACCACCCACAATAAACACTGCACTTTACCATTCTCTCAGGACATATTACAGGATAATGATGTTGATAAAAAAAAAACTTTCCGGATTAGAGCTGGATGAAAGGAGGCAACTCATCAAGACTGCATGAGATGCTGCTCCCTTCAAATTACTAAAAAAATGTATCTTGCAAATGTGTAAGCAATTGCATGGGAGCTTGTGGCTGCATAAAAGCTGGCATCAAATGCTCCACCCTCTGCAAGTTCTGCTGAGGGAAGTCTTGCGAAAACAAGTCAAACATTGCTCTCGACGGTGGCGAGGATGAAACTGACCCCGTACCATCAACACAAGAAGAAAGTAACGATGACTTCACCCATCCAGATCCATACCCTTATAAACATAGAAAGTTATAAATGTTGTACATAGTTGTACATACCTTACTTGTTATATCTTGAGCCCCATTCACAATGTTCTCTTGAGAATCTTTACAGGTGTTCAAAACTTATAATTAATCGAACTAGAATGAAATAAATCTTGAAGTGGCCAAGAATACAACTTGTATATACACTAGGATGTGTAAAACTGCTGATTTAACTTTTGAATGATCATTTTAAAATTTTTAATTTTTGGTTTTGGAGATATGCTGAGTATTTTATACAGGGTGGCTAGCAAAACCTTTAAAAAAAATTCCCTGACTTTTCCAGGTCAGCTGCTCTCATTTCCCTGACTACGAAAAGATCAATAAAATTAACCAGGTTGTATAATCGCGACAAATTTTTTTTGGGTACATATTAAGAATCGCTACTCATCGTGTACCGGCCAAACTATTGATTTTAGACATAGAGTTTACTGATAAAAAATGTTTTTAGGGACGTTATAAGTACGACTATGTAAAATAATTTTTTTGTTAAGTTAAGTTAGGTTGTAAGGTTAGGTAACAAAATTTTTATGTAGTACTACTACTAATGTCTCTAAAAGCCTTGCGTAAAATTTTTTGTTAGGTAGCCTAATTTACATTAGGGAACCTAACCTCACCTAACTTAATGTTTGTAGCCTAATTTAACTTTAACTAACATAGTCTAACTCTACTTAAACTAACTTAACCTAACCTAACAAAAAATTGCGTAGTATTACAACGTCTGCAGAAATATTTTTCATAATAAACTATATGCATATAAAATCAATAGTTTGGCCTGTACACGATGAGTAGTGATAATATTTACCTTTTTTTTTTTGGAAGCTGAACACTACTAAGTAGTCTTATCAATATCACTTTACCTTGCAGAAATTCCATCATATTTTCAGTATTTACAAAGCAACAACGTCCTAGGAATATTCAAATAGGCCTACAAAAATTTTTACTTTATGTCAATTCACTTTCCACTTTTAAAATCCTGTGGTTGTGAAGTTATGGAGAGAAAAGCTCTCGCTACCAGAATTAAAGCATTTAACAAGTGGCCTAAAAACAGTCGTGTAATACCTGGACACCACACCATCACTCTTTTAATCCTAAAAACATACTGTAATGTGCATCTGTTGTTTTTGAGAAACTTTGTTCAATGATTCGTCGAAACAAACTATAACTTTCTTCCCCTCTTACATTTAACTCATTTCATCCATGGAATACGACGCAAGACTAAATGTGATGTAAAAACCTATCTTATCTCGCTGTAACTGAAGTTTCTTTGCTGTGGCACTAATCTGGAAACATTGTTGTTGCACATGGTACAGATTTTAAAAAAAGCATCTAGGTCTACCTTCACTGTTTAAACTCCCAGCCTACATAGTGTTTTCAGCATTCAATGTGGATCATAACGAAATGCCGAACCGTGTTACTTAAAGAAAAATTAACATTGCACGAATTACACCTTGCCGAGTTATCACCAGGATTTTCGCGATTCATTTAATAGCAGTAGGATCAGTTAACCAATAGTCTGTTTCTTCCTGTCATTACTACTTTTCCTAAATTAATTACGTTGTGGAAATAATACTCATTGAACATACATTTCCAGATATTTAAAGCAGTTAATAATTTTCATAAACACACACGAGATCACGTTATGCTGTAACTTTACACACCTTTGTCACTGCACGAGCCAACAAGTTCAGGCGTGTTCCTCCATTACGCGGTACAGTAGATAAAATAAACTTTAAATGTAAATTCACGGACTTCAGACATGTTCAGAAGTTATTAATACTTGCACGAACCAAAGAAAAATATTCATGCCACGCCAAGTAAACAATAAACAACCGACAATAACGAACGTATCAGCATGCCGCATGGCAAGAACAAAAGCGAACTGTGAATCCTATGTTGCCAAGTCCATGCCTTTTTATTTATTTATTTTAGTGCACTCCAATTAGATCCCAGTACAGGGATATAGAGCATGTCAATTATATACAAATGCTATTACATTCAATAAAAAACATTACAATAAAAAACATTACAAACAAATTTACAGATACTTACATTGGACCACAAAAAAATTACAAACATCATGGACAATACACAAACATTAATATGTACTTCAGTAGCATAACATTTGAGAAGCCCCATATAAGCGCCAATACAATTTTCACATGACAAAACTTATGTATGCCTAACATAGCTATATAAACATACATTTATGAGCAGTAAAGAATGTGTGATGATAATTACAGGTCATTACACTTACAAAAATAAGTGGCAGTAACTATAGGTTGTTAGAAACAAAAGTCCACAATATCCTGACATCAAAAACAATCATAAATTAGTATGTTCCAAATATTAATTAATGGTGTAGTATGTGTTTACATAAAGAAATTCTTCCAGCTTTCTTTTGAATAATTTACTATCCTTGAAGCAGAAAGTTTTCAGTACCTCAGGCAAATTATTATATAATTTTACAGATGTAAATTCTATCCCTTTTTGAAACGTAGAATATTACGACGATGGCACATGAATATTTTTTCTAGATCTTGTGTTATGATCATGAATTTCTGTGTTTAAAACAAATCTTCATTATGATTGGTTACATGGACCGGTATATTGTCACGTTCATTCTATCAGGTCCGACTACCGCGTCTCTTAAACAACAAACGTCCACCTCCACCACGAGCTATAAAAAAAGGGAAATAGCGGCACATAAACAAGACGAGACCTAATTTATTTTAATGGGTTAGCTCGCGACCCCAATTTATGACCAAATAAGAACAACTCTCCGGGGCTGTAACCACAAACGGCAAAACACGGTACCAAAATCTAGATAACTGTAGTGAGCTTCTGTGACATGCAAAAAAAAAAAAATTACTAAATACAATTCAATTGACCAAACCCTAAGACCTATCCTGAAGTTCCTAACGTCCTCGGCTGCTTTAACTATAGGCTAGCATAAATAATTTTAAAAAATATCAAACAACCCGAGACTGAATACAACTGTATTTATAACACAACAAGGGTCTTAACCATAAGTAAATAAATGAAAGGAAAATTATTCGTCAACACACGACTCTCTTTAATTTTCAACACGACTTCAGTTACAACAAACAATAATCTTGCTTCAAAAATAAAATATAAACTTTCGACCAAAAAGAATAATTGGGATCAAACACCCAAGTTAACATGACAGTGTAAACACCAAATAATAAAAACAACAATATTAAAGATTAGAGACTGGATTTATAAATTTTAAAGTACGTTTTAACGATTACCTTGGTCGGCGATAAAAATATACAAAACGTGAATTTACTTCAACTAAAATAATAGAGACTTCAAAACCTAATCAAAGTACGAACTGAATAAATATTCTCCCTGTGAATTCTATAAGAGTAGAAGAATAGTGAACGTCATTCTAAGAGAATAAAAAAAATTTAATAATAATAATACTTATTTATACTTAAGATTAATTTGACGACAATAACTTCAACGACTCGGCCTCAATACTAAAAACGACGCTGCAACTACTTACAATGGAATCGTCTCGACGAGAGGGTCCTAACGTCACAACATCCTAACGGCGACTGCCCCTAGTGGACCGATATCTCTTAAAAACTACATGATGTGCTAACTACATACTAAAAAAACAAAGGTCTAAGACCTAACCACACTAGCCTTATGTCTTCATGTTGGCGTCCTCAGCGACCTGCCTCTGAGAGTCATACGTCCGTCTTCTTTCATGGCCGGCAAGCAACTCTCCCCCCTCACTTCTCCTCACGACATGTTAAAAATCACTCCACACCGCAAAAACTTACTCCACGTGGAGTCCGACTCGCCAATCAAGGATCGAATATCCTGTTAACCGACCAATCCACACCTCCATGGTGACACAACTCTGCTGAAGGCAGAGCACTCTGTGCGACGTCCGTACAAGCAAAACAAAAGATTAACGACCGCTAGTGCAAGGCTAGCCAACTCTCCGGGGCTGTATCCTACACTACAACTGTTGTCGCAGCTGCCCGGTAAGGGGAAGGGGGGGGAGATGTGGGACCCCAGTCAGGAGTTATCGACCCGATGCCAAGCGGCGCGAGCAGTAGGCGAAAGGTGCACATAGCCCGCTACCCTCCTCCCACCGCCCCACAGCCCACCGGCCACCCAAGTCGACAGTCAGCGCTGCGTCTCACTCCAACCTCCTCCGCTCCCCAGCTTTTCCACGCTAGAAGCCCGTCACGGCCAGTGACCGCACTAGGACACGTTAGCGAGAAAATAACGACAGAGAGAAAAGAAACAAGAGAAAAAAAAGAAAAGTCAAAAGAAAGCTTTACTCAACCTAGCGCACGCAGCAACATTAAAACAAAAGGTCACTCAACTTCACTGAAGATCTAAAACCCGATCAGCGCAACTTTATATCTTAACAAAAAAATCATCCTAAAAAAAATTTTAAAACCCCGAGAACTAACCAAAGTAACAATATTAAAAATATATTGTGAAATTAAGGGAAGAATTCTTATATACTGAAAAAGAGGTTTGCATGATTAATATTTACTTTTATTGCAAATGATTCTGATTGCCTTTTTCTGCAATAAAAAATTTTATTGTTGTCTCCAGAATTTCCCCAGAACATGAGGCCATAGGACATCACCCAGTGAAAATAAACAAAATACACTTTCTTTAGGGTTGCTTGGGATATGACAAATACCATAATGTAAAAGCTACAGTACTTAGTTTTTTTGATATTTCATTAATATGAGTTTTCCAGTTCAATTTATTGTCAATGCACAAACCAAGAAATTTAGATGATGTGACATTATCAAGATTCATTGTTGAAGGATGATCAATTGGGTTGTTATTGTTATTGTTACCTAGGAAGGATTCTATCATAATTTAAAGTCAATTTATTTGCTTCAAACCAGTCCTTTATTTTTAAAAAATATGGAATCTTTTTTTTTCCAGTAGTTGACAATGTGATTTCATTTGAATAAGAATACTAGTATCATCCGCAAAGAGAATAGCAGTAGTTTCTGGTCCAAGACTATAAGGCAAATCATTAATAAAAATGAGAAACAGCAATGGCCCTAGAATAGATCCTTGGGGTACACAGTGCTTTACAAATTCTGACCTTGATAAAATATGATTGTTTTATTATTTACGGCTGCAACTTGCTGTTTACGTTGTGATAAGTATGATTGAATTTATTTATAGTTCCAGTTTTGTCATAATAATGCAGCTTATTAATAAGTAGTTCATGGTTGACACAAAGGCCTTTGACAAGTCACAAAACAATCCTGGTACATGTCCTCTGTTGTTCCAAGCATTTAATATGGTTGAGGAGAGTTTGAAGGATGTGTCTTCGGTAGAAAGTTTTTTCTGAAACCATACTGGGAATCAGTTAATATATTGTATTTCTCCAAATGATTACTTAAACGAGAATATATTACATTTTCCAGTATCTTGCCAAATGTAGATAAAAGAGAGATTGGCCTGTAATTTTAAATTTTTTCTTTATTGCCTCTTTTAAATAGGGATTTCAATCTATTGGGAAAATCACCATAATCTAGCATGTTATAGCATATATAACTCAATGGGCTGCTAATGAAGTGTTTGGATTGTTTTAATACAGTAATACTAATCTGATCGTACCCAGAAGAGTTCGTTGATGAGAGAGAGTTTAAAATATATTCAATTTCTGCCGGTGATGTGTGATTTACAGCAATTTTTCCAAATGACTTTGGAACATTGGTAATAATGTATTGCAGTGATATAGGCCTATTAGAGTCAATATCATGTTCTACAAGATCATCTACTGCCAAAATAAAATAATGGTTAAATGTTTCACCAATTTCAAGAGAATTATTCAAACATGTGTTGTTTACTTTAAGGTTTATATTATTTGTATTGTTACATTTTATTTTATTGACGCTCTAATTTTTTGTCCAAATTTCCGGTCAATTCGAATTTCATAATTTTACTGGATTTATATTTCGTGTTATGGTATGGTCCTTGTAGATTGCTACAGGTTGTAGAGATTTAACCGAAAACCCAGGAGGTTATGTTCCCACATTTTGGGGGCACTGCGCTGGGGTCATCGCCTTGCGCGAAATGCAGGGTAAGCAGGGCATAAGCTTTATAAGGGGGGTCTGCCATCCCCCTGGGGTCGTCGTCGACATCGGTCAGAGGCAGCAGGAAAGTGCCCGCTGGAATAGAGCATGAAGACAGGCTATCGCGTAATGGCTTGTTAAAGTCTAATTTATCATGTTTCCATTTTAACGACTACACTAAAACCAACTGATATACCAAACTCATAAAAATCACAGTGGATAAAGACATTGCTAGCTACAATGACATGCTCATAAAATTAAAGAACAAAAATTATTTGTATTTTAAAAAAATATATTGAACTTTTAAATGTTTATTTTTAGTTTCAGCATTTTTATAAAACTCTAACCTTGAATTAGACCATACATCTGTAGGCAGAGGTTATCCACAGGCAATACAGTAACAACAGTTCATTAATACATAGTAAACAGGCACTGTAAATTTATGTGAGATACAGAATAAAGTGAGCATTCAAAAAAGCCCTGATTGATTTATATATTCCACTAGTTTATACCTTTCTGCTGCATGTAAACATAAACATTGTCACGTGTTCAGAGTTGGGCAGTATCGAAAATACAAGTATCTATTTTAAATAAGTATTTTCGATACTTTTGGGTATTTTGTATCAGTATAAAGTTATGCCTCGTTATTTTATATTTTGTATCGAAAATACTTTTGAATTGTATTTAATGTATTTTGTATTTTAGAAAATACACTGAAATACATTGCATATATGCATTTATAAAAGAGCTAATTTACTTGCTGTATATTTTTATTTTGGACATTATGATAACCTACTTATTTGCAATCTAGCACTAGTGAGTGATATCTTTGTAAAGGTATTAGTTGAACAGAAACAGTATCACAGGTTTCACAAATTGCTGGGCACTGTCTTATCAGTCACGTATGTTCATACGTATCTATGGAATATTATTGAAAATGGAAATAAGCATGGTGAGCGATTGTGAGTCAGGAAATGTATTCGTACCAAAGACTGCAATTTTAGATGGAAAGTTTTTTACTGTAGTACATGAAAAAGATGATAAATTGAAAGCACGGTGTGAATTATACAAACCTGGTAAAGATACTATAATTAGTGGATCATGTTCTGCTACAACAAACTTCAAAACTCATTTGAAGGTAAGTGAAATGAAAATAATTTTTATTTATATAAAACACTTTTTATGACAATGTATGCACACATTTTTCAAGTACTGTAATGAAGTCTTAACTGTTTTTCGTTTTTTGTTTACCTTTTTAGTGCATTGCATAACCGTGAAATCATATTGCACAATGACGAATAATGAAAACACCAAAGATATACACATTAATATTCTATAGTTGTCTTTTAGTACAGATTTGTGGCAAGTTATTATGGTGTTCAGATCAAAGGAAAACATTTGTCACCATATTGGGTTATTAATATTAATTTTTAGTGTACATTTCTAGAGAATACATCCAGAAGAGGTAGTCATTTGAGACTTATATACTTCAGTGGACGAAAGAACCGGCAGCTGCAAGAAAAAGGCTACTTGCACCTTCATCAAGTGGAGATTGTTATTCAACAAAATTGAAACAAACATGCCTCCCATTTGCAAGAAAAAATACTTCAAGCAATACTATGGCACAAAAGAAATTCGATGCACTGTAACTAGTACAGAATAATAATTATTTCTGTTTACATTCTGACAGGATTATAACTAGTATATTTATTATCAACAGTGTTAGTTTGTTCTGATGAGAATTGTAATATTTATTTGTTTACTTATGTTGCTCATCATAATTTTAGTTCTATGCTATATACTAATTTAATATTGAAAGCACCCCATTCAATTTATTTCTTTTAAATGTTATTTCTGTTAGGTTTTAGCTTCTTTTGCAGTTTCTCTTTGGTTGTGAACTTTAAACAGGAAAGAAAATGGTGGTGGGTTATGAAATGGCCGGATCGCGTCGGTAATGCCTGATTTTATATCCGATGATCCCAGGCGACGTCATAATGCTAGGTTACGATTTGAGACCACCATCTCAAAATGTAAAACATAGGAAAACAGGACAAGTACAGAAGAGGTCCTAGTTTTGCATCTATTATTAGATTTGGAGTGAGCAAGATCGGCGGCGTCATCGGCTTCGTCTTGTCAGCGATAGATAAGTACCGACGCCATACGTTTTACGCATTTTAGTCTTGGTATTTTTACATGAACTCTTTTGGAAATGAATACACTAAATTGGATTTATTGTTTAAAGTGTATGTATGAAGCTAAGTTTGTGAATATTTGGACTGAAAAACGTAATATAAAAATACTAATGGAAGCCCTTACCCAGTGGTTCTAAACATAACTTAACGTCTTAAAGCCGGAGCATTTTCGTCAGTAACTTGGAGACACTAATCATTGTAATGAATTTAATAAGTTATGTGAAATAACGGGAAAGAATTTTGAACATTAATTTTGTTCTGAGTCGATGTTCACTAGCATAATACTAAATTGGAACTTTAAATTATTTTAATCTTTGATTGGCGATTTTATTATTTATAATTTTGAGACTTACTGAATTGAGAACTTCAGACTTACATTTTTTTTTTTTTTTTCAGAATTAAATAGTTGAAAACCTAAATTCAGAATTGTAAGGATGGGAGTGCATTTTAATAATTTTATATATTTTTCATTTACTCTCTTTCACCTATTCTAACTCTTGCTCAGTAAGTTATGCAAATAATTTCATGCACAGTTTGGTGTAATTTAGGGAAGTGGTCAACATTACGTCTGAAATTCTACTAGGGATTATTTTGTGTTTATTTGTGTCTGTAGAGTAGTAGTATTTCTTTGAATACTTCAAGACTCTATCAGATGTATTTTGTTCATACTTTCCTACCAGTAAGTATAATTGGTATGACTGCAATCCTGTTTAGTTCAGTAAGGTTAACAAGTTCTCTTGTTTTTTTTTTCAACCCACATGATTAGCCTCCAGAGTATTATAAAATCTACTGTGAATTTGGGTGTTGAGGTATGTATAAGCTACATATAGGTAGTAACCACCACGCAACCTTAAGTACATACCTATATGAGAGTTTCTTCACCTCGTTCTACACGTTCTATTTTATTTAGAGTTGTCTCATGCGGTATAACTCAATCTCACACCCACACAATTCATAATAACATCAACAGTATACTTGTATAACTGTACAGTAAACCAGTAAACTATGTACACACATTTCTATAGTTAACATAGAAACTATCGCATCAACGTGGGGTCCAGTAAGTTGGGTAAACATTTTAAAGTTTTTTTTTTTAAGGTCATGGAGGATAATTGGGACCGTGAAGCCTATTATTTGAGAAGTTCTATGGCACAAGACAGACTTACTGTACAAAAAGAAAATATTTTATGAACTTAGACAGCTAGTATCATTTCTAATGAATCGGATCACCTGAATGATAATATAAGCCTAACATCTGAAAGAGAAATGCAGGTAAACACTACCGACCTTCAAACACCACAGGTAGATAACACTAATAGTGCTGAGACTCATACACCCAGTCAACCACAACAAACTAGTGTAGTTATGGGGGATGAGAACTGTAATTTTCTAGTAACTATGTTTGAAAGCTTAAGACTAGAGATAGCACAATCAAGAACACATACAGACTCTGCTTTAACTGATTTGAGGAATTAAGTATCCCAATCAAGAACACATACAGACTCTGCTTTAACTGATTAGAGGAATGAAGTATCCCAATCAAGAACACATACAGACTCTGTTTTCGAGAAAATGCAGAGACACACAGATACTGCATTAGAACAACTAAAAACCCAGGGAGAATCGATCAAAACTGCCATTGAATTGCAAATATCTAAATTAAGGGAGGAGACTGAAACTTGTCTTACACAGACTACTTAACAGTTAGGAGAACTAAGACTTGATATCGAAATAACAAGAGAAGAGGTAGCAATACAGATCTCTAGTTTTGAAAATAGATTGGGGAAAATAGAGAATAGAGAGACTAGAATTGCTAGTACAACACAAGAGGTAATCTTGCGTGAAGTCCATACTGAGCTAGAAGCTTATGGTAGGCATTTTGATACAAAATTATCACAAGTTAGTAAAGCAACAAGTACAGTGGAAACTAGAGAAAAGGAAAAGTTGCAACAGTTGGAGAGAAGGTTTGATCAAGTAGTTACAGAGGTAAATTTGATACGTCAGAATGGTACGGGTGAGAATAACACACCAAGATCAGATTCTCAAAACTCAACTAATTTAGTAAATTCACCAACACCAGCAGTAAACCAAACACCTGCAGTCACATCTTCGATTGCGATGATACATCATCCTGCGAAGAACTGGTCCGAAGAATTGCCAAAATTCACAGGTAAACAGTCTGAAAATCCGGTGACATACTTAAAGAAATTAGAGGAGTATGTTAATTTGTTTGCTTTATCAGAGAGAGAAGTGTTAAAATGTATGAGTTTTAGTCTGTCCTCTACTGCTTATTATTGGTGGGAGATTACTAAGGAAAAGTTTGATACGTTTGCGGAACTCAAATAACTTTTTCTTCAGGAGTTTTGGAGTCTAAAAATCCAGTCCCTAATAAGATCAAGGTTAGTGCAGGAGCAGTTTGATCCTCGTAAGGGTAGAAGCATTGAGGAACACTTCAACGAGATTTACGAGCAAACAAGACACTTTACAACACCGATGAACGACAAAGAATTCACAGACCTTATGATTTCACAGTGTCCTGTAAATTGCCAACGTCAGTTTACGGGATGTTCTTTTAAAGACATTTCTGAGTTTAGATATCATCTGATAAAGGCAGATCAAATGGAGAGGCAATTCAGAAATTACTCAAACCGAGAACAAGAAAGACCTAGGTTTCCTGTACCAAATCCACCTTTGTATACATCTACAACACCTAGAGGAGACAACAACCAATCATCTAACCAAATATTTAGAGGATTTAATCCAGAGAATCAACAGAATAACCAGAACAGGCCAAATAACATGTTTAATCCTAGGGTAAATTATGCACGCTTTGGAAATGATCATGGGAACAATTACAACAGGAATTACAGAGGTTCTTACAGAGGAGGAAGAAATTTTGGTAGAGATCATAACTATTCTTCTGGTGACAACAAAACCAAGGTCAGATACTACTGTTCTGAGAAGGAAAAATCAAAACGAAGACACGAATCAGAAAGCGATGGAGGTAGTTCTACTTCTGAAGAGGCTAAACCAAGTTCTCGTAAGAAGAGGGAAAGAGATTCTAAGAACAAAGGCGATTTGAAGTCGAATTCAAACAAGAAGGAAGTGAAACCAGAAAACAATGAAAATACGTGAATTAATTTAGTAAGTACCAGCACATCTACTTGTCAACAGGAGGAAGGATACTTCAAGAGACACGAACCACTTAATCCTTGTGTACCACCTTTTTCCAATCCTGGAATAAAATATCAGTGGGTACCAGTACCCGATGAAACACCTAATCCTAATGGTAATACATTAAACTAGAAAGGATCAGTGAGCGAGGTCTCCGACCACTGATCCCTGCTTCTCAAGAACAAGATCAGGGAACATCACAAATACTGCGAGAAGAGTCAAGGGATAGTTTGAAATCTTCAGGACTATATACAGTTTTGTTGCACGATTCTGACAGGTAATTTTTATTACAAGATGCCTGGATATGACTCTTGGAGAGGAATGCAAAACTTTTGCCAGAGCATATTTTGAAGACATCTTAGTAACATCATCTTTTGAAGAGCATTTGCAACACATCCACATGGTTATGTCTAAACTACAAGCAGCTGGAATGACAATCAAAATTATAAAGTCCTTGTTTTGTCAAGAGGAAGTACCATTTCTAGGACATAACACCTGAAGGCATCAGAACTGCACCTGAAAAACTAGAAGCTATCGTAAAGTTTCCAACACCTAAGAACGTTAATCAGCTCAGAACATTTTTAGGAGTAATTGGATTTTATCGTAATTATTCTAACCAGATTGCTAAAATTGCTGTTTCACTTTACAGTTTGTTGAAGAAGGATAAGAAATGGGAATGGACGTAAACAGAACCAGAGGCTTTTAATCAGTTGAAATCTATTTTTCTACAAGAACATGTTATTCATCATCCAATCCAGGGAAGAGAGTTTTTGCTCTACACCGATGCATCTGACTACGCATTGGGGTGCAAATTAGCACAGAATGATGATCAAGGAGTAGAAAAAACTGTCGCTTTAGCAAGTCGTACTTTGAACCAATCTGAAAGGAACTATATAGTTACTGAGAAAGAAGCTCTGGCTATTGTTTGGTCTTTAAATAAATTCAGAGATTTACTATTAGGAGAGAAAATTAAATTACTGACATACCATCAGGCATTAACCTGACTAAAACTAGGGAAAACTTTTGGAAATCGTTTAACTCGTTGGTGTCTGCTTCTTCAGGAATATGACATAGAAGTTACCTACGTCAAAGGTTCCGACAACATTGCAGCAGATTATCTCAGCCGCATTCCTGAAGATTCATCAGTTCCAAGTTCTGTTAAGAAGAATCCAAAATACTTTATAGTGGCTACACATGCTATCATCAGTGGGAACAAGGCCAACACACTAAAACAGTTATTCAAAGACTTTTGAAAACCTACCAAGATCAAGATGACTTCTGCAAAATTGTTTTACAGAAATTAAATCAAACAGCCCCTGATGACAAGCTACATAGAACTTTTTGTGTTTCTGGTGATAACATTCTATCTTATCACAGTTCTACTACAAAAGAATTTTATGAATATTGGAAACTTGTTATACTAATCCAAATTGCTAATCAAGTTGTGGAAGAAATGCACAAGGCATTAGCACATGTGGGTACTAACAAGTTGTATGAATCTCTGAAGAGGCAAATGTATCGGGTAAACATGCAGAAAACTATTCGAGAAGTGGTAACATCATGTGATCTTTGTCAGAAGAGCAAACATGCCCATGAACATCTGCAGGGAGAATTTCAACCTATTATTCCTAGAAAACCACTAGCCCTAGTCTCTGTGGATATTTTTGGTCCTTTGCCAAAATCAAAAGCAGGAGTACAATATGTATTTGTGATGACCGATCTCTTTTCAAAATTTACTAAATTATATCCTATTGTACATGCTAAAGCTAATGTTTTGCTAAACAAGGTGAAATCTTTCATTGAGGAAGTTGGTAAGCCGCAGAATATTTTGTCAGATCGAGGCAGTCAATTTACTGGAAATGTTTGGCAAGAAGGGATACAGAAGCTGGGTATACAGCCTACAACTACATCTGTACGTCATCCGCAATCTAATCCAGTTGAAAGGAAAATTAAAGTTCTTGGCACAGTACTCCGAGCCTACTGCCAAAGTTCGCAACAAAGCTGGAGAAATAAAATCCCTCTCGCAGAATTTGTGATGAACCATACAATACATGCAAGCACTGGTTTTACCCCATATGAAGCTTTAACTACGAAACCATCGGAAACCTTCGCTACTGGTATTCTTCCTAAGTTAATCAAGCAAGAGCAGCAGGTGAAGAAGGAGAGAGAAATGACGAGAGAAGATATGACCACTTAAATTCAGAAGAGATTGTATAGCTCCGCAGAGACTCGGAAGCGGCAACAGAAATTATTGAAACTGAATAAATTAAAAATTGGAGATTATGTACTCAAACGCACCAGTCATATTAGTTCATATTGGGACAATATTACCCACAAGCTTTGTTTGTTATTTCAAGGACCATATTTAATTGTGGAAGTAATTCGAGAGAATTGTTATACGTTAGCAGATTCGAACGGGACCCTCATAGGCAGATACAATATTACGCAATTGATTTTTACTGAGTAGCCAGAGTGCGCCGATAAAACGAAGCTGTTGTACAGTTGGAAAAGAGATTGGATTTCCTGCTGTATTTTGCTCCGTTACATACGTTTTGTCTTGCAAGGGCAGTACACAAGGTACAGCGTAAATTACTGTTATTGAATACCTCGTTATATGCACTATTGGAGTTCAGAACACTTTGGTAAACATCATGATTTATACCTATAATAAATGAGATACTGATCAACATTTGCATCGCTGCCTAACTTTTAAGACAAAGAGGGAACACGAAATTAGCTAATGTCTCTACGAATGGTACATAATTATCAAGTTTTAACACCAGAAAAAAATAACTAAGAAATAAAGGGAAGTCCTGACATTGTGTGTGTGTATCTGAAACCCTTCACTTACTTTAAGAAATTACGTACCTGGTAATAGCAATCCAATAGAGAAAATGTTAGAGGGATTTGATTTTATTGATGAATTTATTTATTTATGGGTCAAGGATTTTTTTTCTCTCACTTTCACTGCTCTCACTTCACCTGTTGTGATATGTTGTAAAATATTGTGTATGTTTATTAGTGTCGTTATTCTATGTATTTTACATACTAAGGTTAACTATGTGATATGTTACATATGCTATGTTTATGTAGGTCTTCTTCTTCGTTGCACTAGAATAGATCGTCGTTGGTTTCTTCGTGAGTTACCCTGATGAGTAGGGAAATGAGGCGATCAAAAGTCCTCAAAATTTCCATTACGCGAGAGTTACATTAGGACCAACCGTCTAAAACGAAGAATTTGAATTATGAATCTATTGCACGACAGGCTATTACTTAGCATATTAAAATAATGTTTAAAAGTTAAAATGTACCTCATCCATTTTATTTTATTATAATGTTATGTAAAATTTATTGAATTGCTCTCTACGCTTCTCTAGGCTTCCCTCGGGAAAGCTGCCTGCCGTGGTATTAATGAGAACACACAAGCCCCACTTGGGAAAGCCACTTAACGCCTACCTCGGGTGGGATCGGGATAGCGAACTACGCTATTGATGTGAGTGATTGGGCGCCAGCAATACTCCCCAGGTACTGCACTTCGAGACTCTTAGGCCTCAGGGTGTGGTTTGCGGTGTGTTCGGTATCCCACCCGACGCGCTGATGTGAGTGATTGAAAGCCACTTAACGATGAGTGATAGAAAGCCACTTAACGCGCGGCGTGCTCAATGTGCGTGATTGAGTGGTGAAAGCACTTGAATGAATTAACACATATGACACTGATTATACCAGAACTAAACACTTACTGGATGTTGGCCCCAGTATGCCTGATAACTTACGTTGCTTATGTTGGCAATATTAGGTGTCTAGAAATTATGTAAACAGTATCTCACTTTGAAGATGATTTATTGCGCTTACGGTACATAGTGCCAAAATAATGTCTGAATTACGCACGCAGCGAGGTAAACGTAGTGATGCGTCCTTTGCAGTAACAATAAGCCTAAAGCACACGATAGTGCACGTGACAGTGAACTTTGCGTAGTGACTACGACCTGCTGGTATATCACACGTGGTTGGTGAGTGATCAGTGTGGAGCTGGTGTACGAG
>PNEQ01005409.1:49786-147868 GCA_003012365.1 Medauroidea extradentata
TCTACGACACCAGAAGGTGCACCTCCTTAAGCAGCGAGGGACTGGCGGCCACTATGATGAACCGTCAGGTTCGCTTGGAAGCTGGCGTAGAGATTTGAGTTGCGGTGAGCACGTGCCTAACTTACGTGTCACAAGGCAGCCGTTCCCGTGCACGTTGTAGTGTGGTAGGGCTCTACAAGTGATGTTAGCAGTACAGTGCGAAAACTGTGGCGAGCTATGCTAGGCCGGTGGTGGGGTGAATGGCACATAACACGCTGCACACAGAGTGATGCTCGCAACAAGATGAATTGCGTGAGTGCGTGATAATGAAATGAATTTACAACGTACTGCTCACATGTATGCTGAACACAATGGCGGTGTCATAACCTGCACGTGGTCTGTCACAAAAACATGAATTACGCCCTTAAAATGTTACACAAATACAAAATAACCTTAGTAACGCATGTGCAAAATTATGCGGAATAAAACAATACCAAAACGAACCTCGTATGGTGAAGGATGAGTGCCGATGTCTCCCGATACAAAAGTCCCTAACCACGTGGCGGTGATAATGCCGACGCAGTGTTTAAGTAAAAAATACCAAAAATGGTCACAATTATTAAGTTAAGCGGATGCGCAATGCAATGGTGAATATCTGGTAACGTGTGCAAAGCAAAGGTGAACCGGCATACTAACGAGACTATTGAAAACTAACAATCAGTGAAACAAAAGATGAAGACCACACGGACAGAGCCTTACCTCTCCAGAAGACTTTGACGAACTGCCACGAGGAAGGCAACCGCTAGGGGCTCCTTGCCTCGCTACAGGGTTTACACACTTCCGGTACCTCGTGCGCGTGAAATATTAATATTAATACCTTAGGAAAATGGCACACACTAAATTACATGATAAATTACGTTACATACTTTGCCGATAGTGAACGATGCATTTATAAATGTCTGCTGAAAACATGAAAGTGAACATAGCGAACATGGTAACCCTTGATGGCCTTCGGCACATACTGTACACTGCTGTTTGATACACAATACACTTCGCACTAAATGATTTGGCACGCATATACACTGGGGTTGCGGAATGATTATCGGAGAGTCTGAGAATGCTTTTGGGTGGGTGGATAAGGACACGCGCCGTTATGGGCTTAACCCATACGCTGGCCCTGCGGCCGGCGTCAAGACATTTGGGACGAGTCACAAGTATAATAATTCATAAGGAGAATGAGAAACAAGGTTAATTATGTCATGAGTGTATTGTTTGTTATACTATTTTGAATGTCCTTGTATTCTTTGTTTCAGGATTTTTTTCTTTATTTCCAAGACAAATATGAACTATTGCTAAAAGGAATTGTAATAATTAATGATATGGTTATTGAATTATGTAATATGATTTTTTTGTAATTGATTATAATTAAGAATGCTGACTGAGTATCATATTATAATTCAGAATTTAAAATTTGCTATCATCAGCAGAAGAGGCATTTCTGTAACGAGTACAGAATAATAATTATTTTTGTTTACATTCTGACAGGATTATAATTAGTATATTTATTATCAACAGTGTTAGTTTGTTCTGATGAGAATTGTAATATTTGTTTGTTTACTTATGTTGCTCATCATAATTTTAGTTCTATGCTATATAGTAATTTAATATTGAAAGCACCCCATTCATTCCTTTTCTTTTAAATTTTATTTGCATAATGTTTTAGCTTCTTTTGCAGTTTCTCTTTATTTGTGACGTTTAAAGAGGAAGGAAAATGGTGGTGGGTTATGAAATGGCCGGATCGCATCCGATGATCCCAGGCGGCGTCATAATGCTAGGTTACGATCTGAGATCACCATTTCAAAATGTAAAACGTAGGAATACAGGACAAGTACAGAAGAGGTCCTAGTTTTGCATCTATTATTAGATCTGGAGTGAGCAAGATCGGCAGCGTCATCGGCTTCGTCTTGTCAGCGATAGATAAGTACCGACGCCATACGTTTTACGCATTTTAGTCTTGGTATTTTTACATGAACTCTTTTGGAAATCAATACACTAAATTGGATTTATTGTTTTAAGTGTATGTATGAAGCTAAGTTTGTGAATATTTTGACTGAAAAACGTAATATGAAAATACTAATGGAAGCCCTTACCCAGTGGTTCTAAACATAATTTAACGTCTTAAAGTCGGAGCATTTTCATCAGTAACTTGGAGACACTAATCATTGTAATGAATTTAATAAGTTATGTGAAACAACGGGAAAGAATTTTGAACATTAATTTTATTCTGAGTCGACGTTCACTAGCATAATACTAAATTGGAACTTTAAATTATTTTAATCTTTGATTGGCGATTTTATTATTTATAATTTTGAGACTTACTGAATTGAGAACTTCAGACTTACATTTTTTTTTTCTTCAGAATTAAATAGTTGAAAACCTAAATTCAGAATTGTAAGGATGGGAGTGCATTTTAATAATTTTATATATTTTTCATTTACTCTCTTTCACCTATTCTAACTCTTGCTCAGTAAGTTATGCAAATAATTTCATGCACAGTTTGGTGTAATTTAGGGAAGTGGTCAACATTACATCTGAAATTCTATTAAGGATTTTTTGTGTTTATTTGTGTCTGTAGAGTAGTAGTATTTCTTTGAATACTTCAAGACTCTATCAGATGTATTTTCTTCATACTTTCCTACCAGTAAGTATAATTGGTATGACTGCAATCCTGTTTAGTTCAGTAAGGTTAACAAGTTCTCCTGTTTTTTTTTTTTTTCAACCCACATGATTAGCCTCCAGAGTATTATAAAATCTACTGTGAATTTGGGTGTTGAGGTATGTATAAGCTACATATAGGTAGTAACCACCACGCAACCTTAAGTACATACCTATATGAGAGTTTCTTCACCTCGTTCTACACTTTCTATTTTATTTAGAGTTGTCTCATGCGGTATAACTCAATCTCACACCCACACATTTCATAATAACATCAACAGTATACTTGTATAACTGTATAGTAAACTATGTACACACATTTCTATAGTTAAGGCTGTTCAAGAAAGAAAAAAAAGTTGTTAGATTCCATATTCAGCAACTTCTGTACTTAAATCATGTGTAATGAAATGATTTTAAACCAGAACCGATACATTAAAATAGGTTTTTATTACTTTTTTATATATATTATCGTTATGAAGTTATGGCAAGCAAAACAGAAAAAGTATTCGTCATTTATGAACGAAATTTTTTTTAAATACCTTTAAAAGTGCTTCTAACATCCCAAAGAAATTTTGTGAAGCTGCCAGCAGGCATTCTTGAGAGAGAAAAAAAATTCTTTCAGCAAATTTTATATCGAAAATTAGCAGCAACTTGGATTGTCTAAAAAACTAAAACCGTTAGGTGAATGTCAAATATAATGGTTTTAAACAATAGCACCATTCTTCCTGATTACATAGACACCAAGTTTATAGCAATGCAAGCAGTCTACTCTTCGTGGTAAGTAACTGAAGTAACACGTGCAAATTCCCGTCGAGATACCGCGATAAGCTACCAGTAAGGTGGCGCCCCTCGCGGAGTTCACTGCAACAACGCGGGGGGTTTTGTGAGGTACGGTGGCTCGCTTGATACTTGAATTTTCGCGCTGGTTTTTTGGTAGTTGCGGTGTAGTGGATTTCGCGGGTTTTTTTCTGTTAGACGCGGTGTTGTAGATACAGCTGGTGTAGTTAACAGTGATATTGAAAACTAGCGCGTGTTATATTCAACTTTTTTCGACATAGCAAAGTCTCGGCGACGGATACAATTGAGGCATAACTGATAACTGAAAAATATCCATATTTAATATGTACATTTAATAATCAATCTTTTTTTTTTTTTGCAATAGAAAACAATTCACTAAATTTGATACGTTTTGTTGACATACTACGGTGTTGGAAAATTAAAATTTGCGCCCATTCGTAAAACATTAGTATTCAGTCACGATAGACCTTCTATAAAATTTCATCTCATTATATATGCATAAATTTAGTGCTGGGAATTTCAGCTTGCAAAAGTGTGCATATACTTAGTGATGTCAATTTTGGGAATTACAATAAAATATTTACAATGACAAGACACAGCTGAGACAGCTGGAATTTTGAAGTAACACAATAAAAAAATCGCCATGACAAATATCAAAGACGTTACGAAGTATGTATTTTACTATTCATTATTCATTAACGACCGAACCCAGAACATTATCCTTTTGACATCATTACCAAGCGACGAAAATGAAAATGTGAGAACATAAAAGGGGGAAGAACGAAAGGTACAGACTATTCTGGGCTCCGAGCTAAGAAGTACCTACGACTCCGACATGATGAATAAACCTTACAAATAGTTGCTATAAAATTTAACAATGAAATATAATTGTGTTACAACTAATAGCTCTAGTAATAATGTGAGCAAAAGCTAATTTGGTTTGCAGTGTATGAACAATATGCAAATGTAATGTTAAGTGAAGATTGTTTAACATTTAAACACGGTTGTGCAAAACAGAAATGATGGGTTAGAGATTTTTTTGCAACACATACTATTAAATATTTTCTTCACATTAAATTGTACATTTAACACTGTAGTTCATAGCAGCGAGTATCAAAAGGAACAAGAGTTCGCTTAGTGCACCTAGTTTCTAGTATTTCCCTAGCATAACTGTTATGTGCTGTACCAGTAATACAGTATTGTTCATTGAATTTGTGATAAACCTTTCATCTTTTAATATGCTCGGCTAGATATCTTACCTAATAAGTTCACACACATAACTTATATAACTATAAACTTTTAAAAATTACAATGTTCAACAAAGAAAAGTGTTGAATTTTATTTTTTCACTGCATTTCAGATTAGGGCATTCCTAGTTATCTATAGTGAACTAAATATTTTTATATAATTTATAGACACTTTTGTACTAACTAGTGTCATGGTTTCTAAACAAGCATGACAGTCAATTATTTTGAGGACTGTAAGGGCTGTCCGTGTTAATTTTTTTTATGAATTTAAAATTTTCGCGGTTATGTTATGATCTACTTTACAAAAATTAGCAGTGATTTCCCTAACTTGCCGAGTGTTATTTCCACAGTCTGAATAAACGGAAATACTTAGTAAATTTGTGAATATTAACTTATTCTGATGTTGAGTGAATGCGAGTGTGATACGTATTTGGAAATAAACATCAGATCCGATATGGAACTCAATAAGTTTGTCATATAGGTGTATCTCATTATGTGAGATTTTTCATTACAAATTGGTGTCTGTAAATATAAATTCTAGAATCAATCATTAATGCCCGGCGATTCATTGCGAGGTAAACGGTACATTGTTGGTCTCACGTTTAGCAATGAAAAAACTAAAAAGTTAAGAATCGCTAGGAGGATGAGCCAAAGTCATGTCCCAGGAAGCCCCTTTGGGTATAATGACAGCATTTTGTATTTCAGTTTCAAAATGCCTATACACTTGTAGGAGCTTTTAAGCACGCATTTGTACATGTCGCGGGAACAAATTCATCTCAATACCTGGGTTATTATTTTTTTGAGTTTGTCGTTACAGTCATCGAGACGAAATTGTATACAATTACGGACATACGCCATTGCAGTACAATTTCGTCCCAGAAATCTGCGAGATAGAGGAAGACAATAAAAAAAATAAAAAAAACCAAGGCTAGTCTGCCACATAGACCTGTATGAACAAAAAAATTTTCATAATGAATTATGTCAATTAAAAAAATGAAAAAAGGCAACAACGAAAACATATATCCGAATTGAATGAGCACATGAAAAGCAATATGAAAAACTGAGGACACCACAATTGCTTTCGTTGCCTTCGTTTATTGTTCTCCATTACATCACTTGTGGATTTCAGGAACGAAATTGTCCTGTAGTGGTGTATGTCTACAATAGTACATATTTGCATTCACTCCCATTGTAAATAAATTCAAATACGAAGTCATTGATACATGGCGATATTGAATTTTTTCGATCGTCTGGCAGAAAGTGTCATGTGAAGGAAAGGCGTTTTGAATATGTCGTTATGATGGCGGTCGTTCGAGCAAGTTCGGGGCTTCGATCACCTCTGCAGTACAGCAACGTAACAGAACAAACTATGCTAGTACTACTAGGCTATACTTTACATGTGTTTCGGGTAAAAAAAAAGTTAAATGAATTCATAGCTGAAAAATAAATGGTCTGTGGTTACACATGTATATTGTTTATTGGGCATAACCTATTATTCCGAACACATTTGTATGTAACAGTGTAAGACAGGTCATCGTTGCAATTGTGGGAGAAATGAATAGCTACAGCTCTACGATGGTGGAAAGTGGAATAGCTGTTCTATTCCGTAAATTAGGGCGTTATGCTTAATACTTTTTTTACAATAGTTGTACAATTATTTTTCATGTGTTATATTTTGCGCCGATCAATACGAACACATGGGAAATTGTAATATTTGAATTAAAGATACATATATTATTTATACGTCGTTTTTCTTTCTGCGACTATCACCTTCACAGAAAACTGTAACGTTTGAAATAAATATGAATGTATCCTATATGAATTATATTTTGCGAAGTGAATTACATCTGAAACCAATGTCACATTTGAAGAAATATGATTATGATAATTTTATTTATTTGCAAGCTAAGTATAGCTAAGGTGAATTCCACTACTGGTTAGGAAAATAGCTCAATGTTATTAGTTTGGCAGTGGACGAATTCGTCCGCTAGGTTCGCTGCAATTGGTAAGGGGTTACACTGAACAATCAGAGAATGGTTTGAATAATTTGCAATTGGTGACAGGCTGTCCCTTGTCAAACTCGTCCATAAGAAAACACTTCAGCTTCCTAACCTGTAGTAGAATTAACCTCATTATAGCCTGCAAGTATTTGTAGCAGAGTGGTTATAGTGCATGGTTAATCTAAACAAAGGTATTAATTTGTTTTCAATTTTTCGACATACTATTTTTTATTCCTTAAAAAGTCTTTAAATATTTGCATAAGATAATTAAAATGTTAAAAAGTACGATAATTTTATGCACCAATAAATACATGAAAATTGCTATACCACACGACTATTTTATCAGTACTATTATTTATACGTAAGCTAAATAAGATAAATATGTATTAGTTGTGTAAAATTGATGAGCTGTTGCTATTCTCTAAGAGAAGATATTATAATGCACAGTACGATTACATTGGCTCATAGAAACATATGTTTGAAGTCAACACGGCTAGTAAAAATAATATTTTGACTTACAGTACTGCTATACTATGTAATAAATAGAGTCACGATTTTATGGCAAAAAGATTTTTGCACCATTTGGTTTCAATGCCTTAAGTTCACATCCGCAACTCTGTTTCATGGCCAGTGATTAGACGTTTTAACTGTCACACGTCTTGAGGTTCTACTGACAAATCACAGACGTATTACATCAGTATCTGAGCAAAGACACGCTGCCAATAGCCGCGAGCAGAGCTGCCGAGGGGCATGCGAGTCACTGAAACAAAATGTTGCAAAAATCTTTTCGCGACAAAAACGTGGCTCTAGTAATAATGGTAAATGATCCAAATATATTTAAGGAAAAGTATATGCTAAAGAAAAATACTAAGCCTAACGAAAGTGAGAACTATATATATACATACATATACATATATATATGTGTGTGTGTGTGTGTGTGTGTGCGCGTGTAATAACATTATTAGAACTTGACAAAAGAAAAAGTGTTGTTCTTAACCCGATGCGCACACTGTACTGCTCAACCACACAAACCCACGCATTGTTATAAGTGGAGAAAATGTAACTACAAAATTACTTTACCAAACTTCATCCTCTTGAAATGAAACTCGAGACAGTGACACATCATGCGTGCATACAAGATTTTGTCTACCGTTTTCATTGATACAAATCTTCTAGAATGATTTAAGTATTCTTAGTATTGGACTGTCAGTTATATCTGATAATTGCAGTACGTTTCAAATAACGCTTGCGGATTCAATTTTGCTAAGCAGTCTTATAGTGGTTTAGTGCGAACAGTTCTTGTTTTTACATCTTATATACCTCTTAAATGTTGTGTAATGAAGTGCTGAAATAGTAAGAATATTTTTACGTTACCAATCTTAGCAGATTTATGTGGTTAAATGTACAGAAAAAGAAACAATTTCATTTGTTTATTGCAGCGTGTGTTCAGTTTATGCAGATGTGTTTTATGGAGTTTTCGTAAATTTCTCGCCTGTGAAATGCTGGAGAGGTAGTCATTGCTAAAATTTTGTAATTTATCAAGCTGGAACATTTTTGTGGCACTTCTTAACTTGTGGAGTACATTATGGACGAAGTAGGTAATTGTGTTACTGACATGTATTAGTAGTTATTTGCGTATGGTTTGTTCTAAGGCTCTTTATTCAGGAAAATATTTTTTATATCAAGGCAATATTTTGCTATACCAAAATAACAATACGTGTGTATGCCAATCGTAGCCAGAAATCATGTGTCAGAGTACCGAAGCTGTGGAAATAAACGTGTAACCAGCTGCAGATAGTACATTAAATGTTACTTGTTTATTAGCTACCAAAAGTGTCAATGCTCACCGTAGTAATGTTCAACTCCAGTAACATCATGTCATCCCTCACCAGCACTAAAGACCTCAATGTTAAACGCTGACAAAAAAAAATAATCTCACATTCCACTCTAGTAATGTGCTTTGATAATTCATCCTTACTTCACTGTAAAAAAAAATATCTATATTAAAAATTGCAGTCGATAGCAATGTAAGACTAAACATAACTGTTTAGATGAATTTGGACTGATCAAATTTTCAGCTGCAAAATTATAATTATGAAACTAAATTGAATGTACCTCATAATATGTTCAGAATCAAAGTAAGGGAATGTATTTCAAATTGTTTAAGTTATTCTGTGACATTTGCTTTACATAATTTCCTTGCACAATAATCATGCTTACAAGCGTTATTCCAATATCGTAACACACAGTTTGTTGTAATTTTTTATATTTGACATGAACGTTTAATGTTTATTCGAAAATGCAATGCACAAAGTACGGTACACTTTATTATTGAAAAGAAAAGTTCTCATCCACATTAGACCTACACTGAATATAATGCAAGTTGTTACGGTTTACGAATAAAATTATTTATTTGAGGTTGAGCGCGTAACGTACAAGAATTGTTCCTGTTATAAATACTATTGAAATGCGCCCAATTTGTTTCAGTAACTATATTTTAGTTTATAATACATTTATACAATTACATTTACATTTAAGAAAATTTTAAAAGAAAAAAAGGACAGCTACATATCAGTGCTTAGAGAAACCGTACACAGAGAAAAAAATTTGGTACATTCAATCGTGTACTTCTTTGTATATGGCGAAACAAGCGTGTGAAATTTGAATCAACCAAATATTCGCTTGCCACTAAAGTTTATTTCTCTCAACAAGAGTGTTTAATCAAATTAAATGTACATTTTGTTAGAATAATCAAACCAATATATGACACAGTTCATATATTGCTAAAGAAACAAAGATTTTGTTGGATTATATACATACTTGTTACGCCACATGCAAACGTATACATTGTTAACTAGAACAAACCTATTTCTCCGTGTAAACATTTAATCAAAATAAATAAAATAACGTAAATAAAATCTTGTGACGTCAAGGTACCCTAGTTTAATTTAAATAAAGTACGCACATTACACACAATCTTTAAAAGTGACAATACCTGTGTATATGCAACTCAAGTGATACTAAGTTCTCGTGGACTAAATATTGTTCATATCAAAGAAATAGTGCATCCTACCGAAACTTATTATTCACTTGAGGATTTGTGGCTGTATGGAACATGGGCAAATTTTCCCTCATCTGCTTCGTATAGTGGTTAGATTTTAGATTACGAATGTTAAAAGTGGACATTGCAACGCAAGCAAAATTAGTTTCTTCCATTCATTAACTTGAACTCTGGAAATCCAAGTGTAATCCATACAATGTTGTGCTGTGCTATGCTATCTTATACCTAAATAGTAAGGAAACAGGGTCAGTATGGCACTTTGTAATGTTTAATAAACCTCCTTAAATTAAGGTAGTTGATATTATTACATGCTATATTTCTGGAGAACTAGAAATGCGACTGCGATATGGAGGCTTCCATATTTTGATGTCCTTGAAGGAATCAGTGGGACACACAGTCTCGGGCAGTAATTTGCTTCAGCGTCTGTCACATCTGTGATCTCAGGACATGCACATACAAGATCGTTTCGAGCCCATTTCCTTATTCAAGTAGCTCTTGGTCATTTAATATGATGCATGTGATCCGATAAAAATTATTTGAAGTAAATTGAAATACAAGTGTTCACAGGAATCTCTGAAAATAAACTTCCAGCGTTAGGGCGCTTCCGAACTCAGAGCTGTAACGCGAGCAAGGATAGTGATATAAGCTATATGTTAATTAGTATTCTACGTGGCTCGGTACTTGTCTAGCCTACGTACATCCCACCATTAATTGTTCTGTTTTCGGTGAGACCCGCACTGCTACAAGATTTTTTAGAGCTTTTAAAAAATACTATGAAATTACTCAAAAACGTTTCATAAATATTTGCCTGTAATAATTCCTATAGCAATATTATCCTCTCCTAAATGAAGAAATGATTTCTGTCCGATAGCGATATCAATAAAAATGATAGCACCGCCTAACATAATTTAACTTGTAAATCACTATACTTGCTCATGCCACAGCTCTAGTAGGCAGCGCACTCAATGAACACTGTCTTGTCCATTACTGTAAATTAAAATACTGACAGCGTATCCGTCAGTCGCACTGTAGATCTATGTCAATATTTCGACCAAATAGGTCACACACGGCAGTTTATCAACGCACATTTTACAGGTTTTGCCATTTACGAACAATATTTCATTCAGTACATGAAAATACAACACTAAACTACCTAGGGACTTTTAAACTATGTGGAAATGTAAGTCACTTTCAGCATATTTTAAAATGTCAGTGATAATTGTATTTTTTTGCAGTTATATAATATAGTCTTTACTTATTTCTCATTTTGTGTGGTAAACTGTGTTTTAGTTATTTTTGTAGAATTTTTATGCTAGGCCTAGCAGTCTGTGATTTAATGTAATGTTTTATGTATGTATAACAGAACTATGATAAAAAATGCTAACTATCACTACAAATCGGTAATTCAAAAATGGCAAAATTATTTTATGAATTGTAGACAGTACATAAAACAAAGCAAGAACCCATCCTTATCATAAGTTCAAGTTTCAATGATGTCGAGAACGAGGTACACTGCGACGCTCGGACTGCTCTAGTGATCCAACAAAATACACTAACTTGTTCACTGACAAACCAATAGAAAGCTGAAAGAATGGGCAACAAAATATACTTGGCATGTTTTTCACACAGACGTTTAGTTTTGCTGATAATCGTCAAATTTCCACAACATTGATAAAATAATACATTCTTTCATTTTGTTGTTTTACGGTGTATAGTTAACTTAACATTTTTAGGTATTTCTTAACATATTTACGCAGAACAGAGTTTCTAGATTATTTTTAACTATTTGTTTTAATTGTACGGTAAAAGTTACGCCTCGTGGCAGCAGTTTAGTATAACGGTGCACTAATGCATCACTTATGACTTTGTTGCACAATTTCGATGTGACGCACATGGATTTGAGCGGTAAAGTTTTGATATGTTATTAAGCATGCTCGATTGTGTAAGTGAGCCAAAATTCAGCTTTGGACAAATTTTTTGGAGGTTAAAACCTTTGATTCCTGGCCTATACGACATACCCACCCCCACGTCCTAACCCCTGCTAGAAGCTTCAAAACCAAAATCGCGGTCAACACACAGGCCAGACAGTGCAAAGTGGTCTGACAAGTTTCCCCCACTCCTCCCTTCAAGGACCGAGTCGTCTGTGACCGAGCCCACCCACCCTCACTCTCGCCATGTGACAGCTGAGGACAGACAGCAAGGACTATGTAGTACCAAAGTTTGCCACCACTGCTGTTACAATACGCTGAGCGCTGTCATCGCTTGGAGGGGAGAGCAACATAGACCAGACCTTCAGCAACGCCCAAAGGCGAGTGTGAGATATTCTGAAGCGCGGTGGCTAATATAGCAAGTTCACGCGTTCTGTGACGTGTTCCACGTGTTCGTGGAAGGTATGCGAGCCACTTTTGACCTATCAAATTGAAATTACTGACATGTCGATCTAAAAACGCCTTGGAACAGCCTTAACATAGCACTGCTCACAAAATTTGTAGTAAATGGGATGAGACCTCTCTCAATCGTGAATTTATTTGATGGCAAGTGGATTATTTAATACATTACTAATATACAGGGATGTCCATTAAGTCCCGCTATAATTTCAAAATAACATAATTTGAAAACTATTAGAGATATAGACTTGCGGCTTGTTTTAAAATGTTTTGCAGCGTTTAAAGTTTTTTGCCCTTTGTTTCAGGATTTGATTGCATACACATGGCGACACCCCAGGAGAAGGCACAATGTATAATCTGGTATGGAGAAACAAAATCTGTGACAACGGTACAGCGGAATTATAGACGTCAGTATGGGAGGGAACCACCGGCTAAAACAAGCATTAATAGGTGGTTCAACAACTTTAAAGAGACAGGCAGTGTCTGCGACCATCCTCAAAGTGGACGTCCCCCAGTTACTCAAGCAACTGTTGACAGAGTGCAAGCTGCATTTCAACGAAGCCCTTCAAAGTTAATCCGTCGTGCATCCAGCGAATTACAAGAAGCAAGGTCAACGGTCCATAAAGTGCTACATAAGCAGTTACGCCATTATGCGTACAAAATTAAAAATTAGTTCAAATGGTCCAAGTTTTGATGCCAAACAATCGTTCTCAGCGGTATACATTCGCGTGTTCCATGCTGGCCTCCATAGATACAGACAACGACTACCTAAAAAAGTGTCTGACTTCTGATGAGGCAACGTTCCACATTTCTGGACATGTTAACTGCCACAACATCAGGATTTGGGGCTCTGAAAATCCACACAACACATGTGAATACATTCGTGATAGCGAGAAGCTAAATTTTTGGTGTGGCTTAATGCATGAGAGGGTGATAGGGTCGTTTTTCTTCGCAGAGAGAACTGTTACAGGAGTTGTTTACCTGGACATGCTTGAACTGTTCTTGCTACCACAGATAGAAGAGTTGCAGCCATCCATCATCTTCCAGCATGATGGTGCACCTCCACATTGGAGTTTAAACGTTCGAGAAGTTCTGAATGACAAATTTCCTGAGAGGTGGATGGGTCGTGATGGTCTAATTGCATGGCCCCTACAATCTCCCATTATTACTCCTTTAGATGTTTTTTGTGGGGGTTTGTCAAGTATCTTGTGTACAAAACACCGGTAGATGACATTGCTACCCTTCGGGCAAGAATCAACGAAGCAATTGGTATCGTTAATGCTCCAATGCTGGCACATACATGGGCAGAACTTGAATATTGACTTGATGTTCTTCGAGCTACAACTGAGGCACATTTTGAAATTCTGACATAGCCACAAAAAAACTTTTAGAGCTGCAAAACATTTTAAAACAAGCCGCAAGTCTATATCTCTAATAGTTTCCAAATTATGATTTTTTTGAAATGATAGCGGGACTTAATTGACATTCTGTATTTAATTTTCACATTCCAGATGTAGCATATACCTTGTCCTTAATAAAACCTGTAAATGTTAATAATCTAAGTTTTTTGTTATGCTCCGTCTCATTAAATTATATAAATGGACTTTGGAGTTAAGTATATATCACGACGGACTCTTGGGAGATACATAAATGAACTACAAACGCAAGTAATTTTTGGAATCAAAAATACTTTGAAAGAAGATAAATAACCTATCTGCACAACAACAAACATATGGTTACAGAAGACTAGAAGTATCCTTGGAGTGACAGTTCGGATAAAATATACATTTAAGCAATAACAAAAATTCTTTGTGAGCATTTAAAAACGTCATCCTTTTTGTTCCAGATTGATGAAAGAAATTTGGAAAGATGTTCAGCTGTTTTGGAATGCAAGAGGTTTCATAGCCCTCACACATATGACAGAATTGCCGAGATGTTTGATGAAGTGAACAATTCTTTTGGAATTTCACATGAAAAAATAGTCTCTACTGTTACTGACAATGGTTAAAATTTTGTAAAAGCCTTTCAAGGAATTTAGAGATTCAGTTCGTACACCTGCAGGTCAGTGGCGATGTGTGACCTAATTTGAAAGACAAGCTAGAAATCATATTTGCGACTACCAGGATTTTACCAATTAGAAAGGGAAAGAAAAGTGCGGGGGGGCTTAAAACTCAGAATATTTTAAAGGAAGAGAGAAAATAATAAAACCAACTGAAAAGCATTCCATGGTAACAAGCGTGGCAGCCAGTTTAGCAACTGACGTAACTGAAATCGTAACGGCATGTATGGCAGCTGTTAAGGTATCAGGTATCGTGTTAGAGATTGTTTATCACGATGTGCGAAGGCAATATGACGGGATACCTGATACCTTAAGATAAAACCAAGGAGCCAGCCAGGGAGTGGATCAGATTGCCATGTTACTATCTACTGAATGCCGCGTTGGCATGGGCATCATTTGGGGGGGGGGGGGGCAATTTCTCCCTCGTGGATTTAGAAGGATAAGTGTACAAAACTTTTTTGTATATTTTGTTATTTACGTAATACTAACGTAAGCACATAAACCGAAGTTTTATTATTAAAGTTTCTAATTTATGCATGCTAAATTAATAAAAACAGATGCAACAAGGTCACTGTCACCCCCTCACCCCAAGAAAAACCTGAAATCACGCCCTTGCGCGTTGGAAAATCACGGCTGGTGATGTGGCCGATGTTTGAGGCCATTGACTGTAGAGTTACAGCATTCGCACTATTATAATAATAGCTCTCATAAAGCCTTTGTTTAATATCCTGCCATCAACACTGTTGAACGATTTTTGTATTTTTACAAAGAAAAACTTTGGAATCTCAGTTGCCAATAAACCTTTAGTAATACTAACTTTGCAAAACTGCATAATTTTCAAAGTTAGTTGTAGTACTAATATAGACAGTTCGGGATAAAGTGAGCACTCAAAAAATGCTGTGCTAAAAATCTATTTTCAGCCATTTCCTATCTTTCCGCGTGTAACGGCAAACGATGGGAAATGTCTAACATCTCTAGACACGGCACATGATGCTTGCGCAAGTAAATGTTCAATGAAAATACACTGAATTATTTTGCGTAATTTCGCTGCCAACCATACAAGGTGTAAAGCAACTATAGTTAACATAGAATTATATGCTGTAACGGCCAGTGATATTTTTCAAATTTTAAATTTTTAGGGTTCACTTTATACTGAAAGACCTAAGGCTTCTTTTGGCAACTGGGTTTCCAAAATCTTTCATTGTAAAAGTAAACTTAAAAAAAAAAAAAAATTACAGTCAACAATAGATTTCACAAGGCTAGTTCAGATACGTTTATGAGAACTGAGCACAAAACACCATTATTGAAATTAACTCTGCAACATTTACAAAATTTCGAATAAAGAGAAATTTTAAATAAGATTACAAACATGTTGAATTACACTAATTTCAGGTGTCGGCCTACCATCTCTGATGAGGTCACAGCTTTGTAGTATAGTAAAATCACTGTTGGAAAAAGGTTTAGCACGTAATCCACACACACGCTTGCATCCACGTTTCCATTTCATTTATTTTATGTATCTTGGATTTTAGTCTCGCAAGACCAATTTTATCCCTAGTTTAGATAGTGCAGCTAATAATGGTAAATTACAATGCACAGTAACCAAATTAAATTAAAAACGATAATATTCACCTGGCAGCAGGGTTGGGTCAGTAGAATATTACTTGTCGAAAACAGATAATCTACGTGTATATTCTACTGTAGAAAATGTCATGTAGAATATTGCAATTTATTACATATTCTATATGAAGAAAATTAATTTTGAAGCTTTTAGTATATGTTAATATTGCATATATTACATTCTCTAAACACTGAAGAACACAATATTTACATAATAATTAATTTTTGTAGTAATTAGAAGCCATGTAATATTGAAACAGTTTCACACTCTGTAAACCTGAAAAACAAATTCTAGCTTTACTTTCGAATTCAATTATGTTTATTAACACCGTACAGACTATATATTCACATATGTTTTGGAAACTAAACTATAGAACTATAACACATGTTTTAAATTACATCAGAAATATTCTTTGGTAACAATAAAATTAAGTGAGTAGTATTGGTTTTCAAGCAGTTTGTAAATTACAATATTACAAACAAAAATTGGAAGAGAAGCAAAAGGAAATAGCCATTGACTGTTGTAAATTAAACCTACTCATTGAACAAGATGTAGGCTATTAAATAAATTTTTTTGGAAGTTAACATTTCATTTACCGTAACTTTCATCAGACGAGATATCTCGGAGTTTCAGAGTATGGTAAACATGTATCAACATTTTTTAATTGTTATAACAGTGTGCAGGTATAGTTATTAATTTTTTTCTAATTTTATGGTTATGTTTATCATAGTAAATACAGCAAAGGTGGATAAAATAAATGACTTGCCTGTTCTGATTCCGGTAATTTTGCAGCACTATTCTTTAAACTGTTCTGATACATAGTACAAAATGCTCCACGGTTGTTATTTTCTACTACGTCGAAGCCCATGTCACTCCACAAAGAATGCTTCGGCCTGCCAGCCATTTTGTGACAGCTGAAGTGTCTTGGCCTATGCCTTGCATGACATTAGTTTGTTGCCATTATGTTTCATTGTATAAATAAACGTAGAAATACACTTTATTAAGTGGTAAATTTTTACAAACCATGACAATTTATTTAAGAGCTAGTGTACTTCAGCATTTTTTAACGTTTGAGCATGCAAACTTGGAAGGTGATATAATATATATATATATATATATATATATATATATATATATATATATATATATATATATATATATATATTTACATTTGATTTTTATGAGGCCTTAATTTTTTGTCCAAATTTCCGGTAAATTCAAAATTTCATAATTTTATTGGTTTTATATTTCATGTTTTGGCATGGTCCTTGTGGATTGCTACTTGTCGTGGAGATTTAGTCGAAAACCCGGGCGGTTATGTTTCCACAAGTCGGGGGCACTGCACTGGGGTCATTCCTCGCGCGAAATGCGGGCTAAGCAGGGCATGAGCTTTATAAGGGGGTCTGCCCTCCCCCTGGGGTCATCGGTCAGAGGCCGTGGGAAGGTGCCCGCTGGAACAGAGCATGAAGACAGGCTACCGGAACATGTAAGTTAACTTTATTTATTTAATTTTGATTAGGAAATACCCCCTATCTTGAGACGTATAAATGATCTAAATACTTGCACTGTTGTTGTGAACAGTCCAGACGTCTGGAAAATAAAACTAGATATTTAGTAGATTTTAAACATTGTTAGGGGATTTAAGTTTAATAACAGTAACTGTACTTGTGTCGCAGAAATGGAAATGTAGTAATGATGATAAGTCGTACCTAGTTTTTTTGTTTTCTTACTTGTCAATTCTAGTCAAAATTTTGTAAACGTTTCTTTGATATTTGTTTTTGTATTAAATTCTTAAAACAAATTCTTTAACTTTAATTTTCTTTGTTGAAAACGAACCTATTTTAAGGTTGTACCTCTTTTGAGTTCTCTACATCTGGAAGCTAAGCACTCCCCTAGTTACCTATGTAATATATATATATATATATATAAATATATATATATATATATATATATATATATATATATATATAAACAACTCGTCCGTCAAACACCTTATTGCCTTTAGGCGAAGAGTATTAAACTAGCGTGTAGTGTTTTCGCAGTAGGAGTTTTACAACGGGACTTCAAGCGATGACCTTAGTATTTTAGTTGTGGAAAGTTTGTGTTAAAGTCCAATGCAGTTTCTATAAATTTGTTTTGCGATTACGATTGATATTTTCTCAGCTACAGCAACGTGAAGTCACTTTTAGAGCTTTGAGGGGCTTGCTAATCATGATTTTTATTAGCAGAAGACATTTTTAAAACCACAGGAACACAGTTTGAAGTGTGTCTTCTTTTTGTAGATAAACTCATAGGAAACATTGATAGTTACATTAATATTATCATTTGCATCTTAACTGTTATTGTATTCTAACTCAGGGCTGGGGGTATTGTTGGCAAGTGTAGTTGGATGGCACAGGTGTGCCTACCCAGTTCCTGGAATCGCTATATTTAGATTTTAACATTTTTCTAATACTTTTACTTTTCACAAAGTGCACGTGCACCGCCGCTCATTGAGTGTACGAGAGAGACGGTAATATGTTTACGTGGGATGGCTTGGGCCAATGGAAGGACACGTAGTTCAAATTTATTTAAAATTATGTTGTAAATTAGTATATAATTATGGTTTTCAAATCTATATTTTCCATTTTCAAGTTATTTAAAAGTATAGAAGTTTATAACTCGTTATTATTATTTAATTTAGTATTAATTATCCGTTACATTCTTACCTTGGTGTGCTGGGTGACCGCTAGAGGCGCTGCAGGGAGAGAGCAAGCTTCGGTGGGTAGGCCATATTTACTTTTTGTTCGGACGCGGATGAGGATGGTGGTCTGGAACGGTTGGTGGGCTGTGTGGGAGCGAGGTGGCGGAGCAGCCATATATACGTACTTAATCTTTCTGTGCTGGTAGACACTGAGTGGAGGGCTTGCACGTTTGTGAGAATATAATGATTAAGATGTCATCGCTTGTTTTGATCTTTGAAATTTTGTTTTAAAATTTTAAAGTTTTGTGGTTGAGCTGTTCTCTCCCGGGAGCGTCAGGCTTGGACAATGATGAAGACTATTATGATTGAAATCTAAAACTTTCAATATGTAAAGTTGGTCTTTTTTAAAAAAGTAATTTAATAAAACAGTCATGCCAATAAGGTTTACTTTTTTTTTTTAGTGTACCACAGCAAAACCACTATACGAACACAACTGGCCACGTGAGAGGTTAAGTCAACAATAATGTAGCTTCATTCAGTTAGCACCTGACGCGCTACATTTTTGGTGCCGTGACCAGGATTTGTGGTCAACGAGGATGGCAAAGTAGCTAGCTTCAGTTCACCCGACACGTCACATTTATGGTGCCGTGACCAGGATCGGCACGAAAATGAGTAGTGCCGGGGCCTGGGCGATATCAACAACAGTGGATGCACGGCGCAATGCAGCAACATTCCCGTGACGGAACAACAACAGCAGCTGAAATTATTATTGTATTTTGATGTGCTACATGTTGAGAAACGACGTGATCAGGTAGTCGGCGATTGCTGTGTGTGAAGGTACGTGTCCCGCATTGTTGTTTTGTCTCTAAATTTATCATGCACTGAATAAAGATGTTTCAAATTTAAAAAAAAAAAATAGTGTGTTTTGTTCTGACTGCAATGCGTCTTAAATTTACTGGCGATTAGTATATAAACTGTGAACATGGATTTAGTGGCATTAATTAAAGGTATAATTGAGGAACAAACCAAGACTTTGTTTGGTGTAATTGAAGGGTTAAGTACAAAGGTTGTAGCTTTTGAAGACAAGCTAGACACGTTACACAAAGAGGTAAAGAGTGAGGTAGTGTAATTAAAGGATCAGGTAGTTGACTCTATTGAGGTTTTTAATGATTCATCTAGAGTAGAAGAGTTAGGCCTAAGGGTAGAGACTGAGATAGAGCTGCAGAATGTTGAGGAGGGTAAATTTTTGTTTGATATAATTGATGTTGATAATGTTCCAGAAATTGTAGGAAATTTAAATTCTGTTGGTGAGGCCAATCATGTGGACAAGTGTGACTATGTATTGTTAAGTGATGGCTTTGCTAGGGGACCTATACGTGAACCTCATATACTTTGCACATGGTAAACGAAAGTAAGATGGGAGTTGAAAAGGGCTTTTTGTTGGACTGATGGAGTACATGAAGGATCAAAATTCAGGAGAGAATGTGAACAGTGGAGGGTGCAAGTGTGGCACAGAGGTGAGGTGAAGTTCAGGGGTGTAAATTAGCAGGAAGGTGAAAGTGATTGTTGGTCAGTGGAGAGGAAAGTGGAGGAATGGAGTGTGGTGAGAGACACAAGAAAATGGGGTGTTCAGGAATGGTGCAGGGGTAAGGTAAAATTTACAAGGTAACAAGACTGCAAGAGTATGGGACAATCGAAGGGTTTTTGTGTGTGAGGGTAGTTATTGTCATTTTATTTTGGAGCATTTTTGTATTTTGATATTGTTTTTCTAAGTCTTATGTAACAGCAGAACTTACCTGGCTGTCGAGGAACAGTTAATGCACACATGCCACAATTTATGTATGTGTTTACTGCCTTTCTTTATCACAGTTTTCGATACAATACACAGACACACTCTGTCAAGTAATTTAATTTTTGCAAGATGTAATAGTTTGATTTTGTTTTGTCACTCTGTGGTTGTGGTTGCCAGGCAGGGCCACAACAGAGTTGTAATTTTGTTTGCTAACACACAGTAATATTTGGAAAGAATATTTTAAATGACACTGAGTACATTGTGTTGTGAGTTTGAATTTTGAATGATGTAATTTGAGTTATAGATTTTGAGTAGTGGAAGTAATTTTGGTTTTGAACATTTTAAGTTAATTGGTAATTACTTACCTGGCTTAGGTCACCTCTGGATTCCGTGGCCGTGATTTTGGCTCTGTAATTCAAGTAATGATGGTGATGTGTACAGGATACTTCGTCGTCGTCCAATGGGCATACCTAGTGTTTGATTCATATTTTGTAGTGTATATGCCACTTCGTCGTTGTTCCAAAAGGTGTGCTTAATCTGGTTTTATGATGTACAGGGTACCTCGTCATTGATCCAAAGGGTACGCCTGAATGTGATATTTGATTCATTGTGTTATGCCACTTCGTCGTTCCAAAGGGTGTGCTTAATTTTACTTAAGTGTTTAGAGTTTTTTGTAGGTGATGATTCTTAGTTTGAGGTGAGCTAATCCAGATTGGAATGAGATTTTCTTGTGAGATTAGTTGATTTGTAAGTTAAGAGTTTTAATGAATTAATTAATAGTGTTTTTGTGAAGGCTAATTTATAGTAGTAATAATTTATGTTTGAAGAATATAATTTTTGTGTTTATCTTTGTCGTTTGTGTGTACTCAGTGTCTTGGCTTACATGTACATATAATACTAGTTGTTTTGATTTGTGGTGATGTGTATGTTGCTATTTCCTCGCAGTGCAGTCACAGTTTTAAAGGTGGAAAATTGAAACAGGGGATGTGTACCCAGAAACTTTATGGACTAACTTGAATTTGGGTATTTTTTGCATGTTTTCTGTTTAATGTCATTTAAAAGTTTTGATGTGGCTTTCGTTTAATCGGTAACAACCGATCACAACTGTACGAGAGGGAATCGCCAGGGCATGCATTCCGCAACTGTGATTTTTACTGCCTGTTAGTCGCTCGCTTTTGAAACAACATACTTGTACACTTTTAACACGTAATTATATTACAGTATTTTGCAGATGTGTTTGTTTGTATTTGGTTTTTCTTGTTGTGGTTGTTGGCAGGACCATAACTCAGATTAAGAGTTAGTATTTTGTACACAAGAGTTACATTTAATTTAGCACTGAGTACAGCATTGTGAGTTTGTTTGTTCTAGTGGAAGATCTTACAGTAAAGTTTTGAGTTTTGATGTTTCAGTGAAGTATGAGATTTTAATTAACTGTCTGTAACTCTCTGACTTAGGTCACCTTTCTGTTCAGTGGCCGTGATTTGGCTCTTTGGTTTTGAGCACACGTTATTGAGGTGATTTTTTAATTTTGAGCAGGATGCCTTGTCGTTGTCCAATAGGCGTACCTGATTATATGGTATTGATATTTTGTTGTGTGGCTGCCACTCCGTCGCTGTCCAAAGAGTGTGCAGGTTTCCTTAAAATGTTGAGGAGTTTGTGTGTGTCAAAGCCAGTTTCAAGATGACCTAACCCAGATTGTTATTGATATAAATTTTTCCTTGTGAAGTGATACAGTAAAGTTTTGCTAATTATATTTTATTTGTGATTTGATGTTGATTGATGTTGAGTTTAGAGAGTTTTGAAGTATTTTATTTATTGTTGTGTTTTGTTTGTGTGGATCTTGCTTTGTACTTAGTGTTATTTGCAGACATGTACACATAGTTAGTTCTATATGAGTTGTGGTAAAGTTTGTTTTGGGATTTCCTGGCAGCCCAGTTGTGTAAATTTTAAAATTTGATAAGAGTACGTAGTATAATATGATGATGGATTTTAAAGGTTTTGATTGTAATGTGATGTTTTTTGTTTTGTTTTCTTTTGAAGGGTATTTTGGAAATTGTTCATATTGTAAATTGTAGAGTGCAAGGTTTGCTGCTGTTCTGTGTACTGTTATTGATTGTTACTGTGCTAACTGTGATGGTTTCTGTTTTTGAAGATTTAAATGATGTTTCTATGCTACGTATTTTGCTGTTGAATTGTTTGCTGCTGTAATGTGATGTCTATTGATTATTCTAAATGTATTTTTGTCGATTGTGTTTGTGATAACCTGCAGGTCTGTACTCTGTACTTGACACACAGAGGATTGTGGGGACTATCTCTGCATGTCAAGTGGGGAGTTGTGAGACGGTCCACCAACCACTTAGGCCTTTAGTATTTCTTGTTTACTTTTATTATTTCCTTATGTTTGATTTATTGAATTTGCTATCATCTATTTAATTACTTTGAGGTATTGTTGACAGTTGCTGGGCATTTTATCAGTATCAGTTTTGAATTTGTTAAATTTTATATTTAATTTGGTTTGTTTAGGCTGAGACAACTTTGTGTTTTAATTTAAATTTTATATTATCATTTGCCGCTTAACTGATATTGTATTGTAATTCAGGGCTGGGTGTATTGTCAAGTGTAGTTGGATGGCACAGGTGTGCCTACCCAGTTCCTGGAATCGCTATATTCAGATTTTACCGTTTTTCTAATACTTTTACTTTTCACAAAATGCTCGTGCGCCGCTGCTCATTGAGTGTTCGAAAGAGACGGTAATATGTTTGCGTGGACTGGCTTGGGCCAATGGAAGAACACGTAGTTCAAATTTATTTAAAATTATGTTGTAAATTATTATATAATTACGGTTTTCAAATCTATATTTTCACTTTTCAAGTTATTTAAAAGTATAGAAGTTTATAACTTGTTATTATTATTAAATTTAGTTTTAATTTACCGTTACGTTTTTACCTTGGTGCGCTGGGTGGCAGCTAGAGGCGCTGCAGGGAGAGAGCAAGCTTCGCGAGGTCGGTCATATTTACTTGTTGCTCGGACGCGGACGAGGATGGCGGTCTGGAACAGTTGGTAGGCTGTGTGGGAGCGAGGTGGCGGAGCAGCACTATATACGTAGTTAGTCTTTCTGTGCTGGTTGTCACAGAGTGGAGGGCTTGCACGTTTGTGAGAATGTAATGATTAAGATGTTGTGGCTTGTTTAGACCTTTGAAATTTTGTTTTAAAATTTTAAAGTTTTGCGGTTGAGCTGTTCTCTCCCGGGAGCGTCAGGCTTGGACAATGATGAAGACTATTATGATTGAAATCTAAAACTTTCAGTATGTAAAGTTGGTCTTTTTTAAAAAAGTTATTCAATAAAACAGTCACGCCAATAAGGTTTACTTTTTTTTTTAGTATACCACAGCAAAACCACTATACGAACACAACTGGCCACGTGAGAGGTTAAGTCAACAATAATGTAGCTTCATTCAGTTAGCACCTGACGCGCTACATTTTTGGTGCCGTGACCAGGATTTGTGGTCAACGAGGATGGCAAAGTAGCTAGCTTCAGTTCACCCGACGCGTCACTCAAGTAAAACGAACTGCCGGTGACCAGTGTTGTTAACTGAAGTTTATAGAAAACCACTAATGGCTCTGGAATATCACCAGAGACCTATCTTATCAATAAAAAATTAAATTTCCAATTTACTAACACCCGTTTAAACAATCTTTGCCTTCCTGTTTATCCACGTATAAGTTACAAAACTTGACCGGTAATACATTATCTGAAATCACAGTAACTTGTAACAAAATCACTAAAGTGGCCGCTCTGCTAGGTTAGGCTATATTCGGATCACTTCAATGAGAAAGTGCTGCAATCATAGCTTCAAACACAGCGTCACGTAGCCAATCCCCTCCCGTGTTCCTTCCGCCCGGCCGCCCCTCAACCCTTTCATTCTCCTGAATACTATCACGGCAACTTTATCCTCTGGAAGTGTTATTGGAAGTGCTTTTAAACAGCTTGCTTTCGATGTTTACGAGTTCTTATCTTCCAATTGACAGTGTGTTGTACCATCAGGGTACACAAAACAACAGGTTCGAATACCGAGTGGAACACCATACTAGCATTTAAAAGAAACACAAGCGGAAATTCAAAATTACACAACAGGGTTTGTTTAATTCAGGCTTTTATACAATTTGGTGTTCCTCTTAACAAATAACAAATACTTCAAATAAAATGTGGCTGAAGGGCCATTTGAAAAAGACACAAGCAAAAGGGGCAATCAAAAAGGCTAATGCGCATATAGGTTAAATAGCATAAGAAACTCGTCGCCACCCCGTCGGCTCCCGATACACAAGTATACTTACAGAGAAAACGCGCGGCAGAAGGCCCAAGCACAAGCTTCAACGAACCCGATCAAAATACTAACTCACCAACATTATCAAAGAACAGCCGACGAGGCCCCGACGAGCGCAAACAGAAGAACTTTGCACAAGGGAGCGACCAGGATCCGACTGATCTCGAGAGCTAGGTGGCCGGCCTAGGCAACTGGAAAGGGGAGGGGAGGGAGCCGAAGAAAGCCGAAGAGTTCCGACGAGCGGCAAAGCATCCTCGCACGCTTGCAAACAGAGTCCCATTCCATAACACTGCAAAACCAATCATTTAGTTTCACAAACAGTTTAACGGGCGCCCCAGTGCATACTGAGGGCAAAGCACCAGTTCAACCGTCCCTACAATACCACAAGTACGGCACACAAGCTTGCTGTTAGATGGTCGAGAAAGTCCAAGTCCTTTTTGGAGAGACACTTCAGACAGTAGAACCAAGCTGGGGGGGGGGGGGGCGTGAAGACATGGGCTCTGGAGCGTGCGGATGAAGAAAGACAGAAGGGCGCCAGAAGAAGGGCGCTGGGCTCCAACCAGGAAAGCGGGTGAAGAGGAGAGGGTAGCTCTCGAGCCAGTGCATCAGGGGCGCATCGAAAACAGAAACAAAATTAGAAAAAGAAGAAAGAACATAAACCTGAAAACACAAAAGCCTGCTGGAAAATTAGTACATCAATAATAAACAACCCTTAATTTATAAATCACACATTACACCTTAAAAAATAAAAGATAAAAAAAATAGTGTACAAACATTCAAGGAGTTATATCTTTATATAAAAATGTAAGTATAGTACATATCTCCCCACAAGACAAATACAGTTCCACCAAAATTCACCACTATATTATATCCTGCCCGGGCAAGACTGATCAAACATAATTTAAGCCAAACAACAATAATTGACAATATGCCATCACAACCAACGGCGTATGAACTGACTATTCGTTAAACCACATCATAACTAGACTTAAAATCAACAATATAAAATATAAATACCACAGTACAATAAATTTCAATTTCAATACACACGATAATATCAGTGTGGTTCATTATTATGGCACAACTTATTTCAAACTTATAATATCAGTGTATTTCATTTCTATGGCACAAACGCATTAAATACAAAGTAAGGGTAACCATCGTAAACCATAGTCACCGGGACACAGGTTTACCCAAATCACAGTGCAGCAATAAGCGTAACAAATCGTGGCACATCACCACAACAATTCAAAGGACCAGAGAAACAGGTCCAAGTATGCAAACAAAAGATGCCGGCAAGATAAGTTTGTTTGCAAACGAAGCGTCATAGTCGGGTCAGTCATCACAACCAATTACATGATCCTCCAGGAACAACAAAGGGAAACAGACAGGAAAGACAACCACAAAACATGAAACCACAAAACACCACTTACAGGCGCCACACACACACAAACATAAATCCCAACACACTAACACAAACAACACGAAAACACAAACAATCGAGTCTTCACCTGGGTCGCTGGGTCGTCTGATTACAAAGGGTGCCTCTCTGCAAGAAATAACAAAAATATAAAAAACCTAAGTTGACATGTGACACAACAATGAGACGAAACAAAAACACAAACAGAAATACAGCAAACGACACAACGATGAGACTAAACAAAACACAAAGATGGACACAAAAAGAAAAAATAACACAAACGATAAGACGAAATAAAACACAGTAGTTTTCCAAACAGTCAGTATGAACGACTATTTTGTATTTTGTATCTAAACTACATTTTAATTTGAGTATTTTGTAATTGTATTTTTGATAAATGTACACAGGTATTGTAATGAATGTATATCTCTATGTACAGTGAACCCTCAATAACTCGGACTAAAAGGGGGGAGAATCTGTCCAAGTTACGATTTGTCCGTGTTATCGAGGGGTGTCCGGGGAGGTGGGGTAATCAGTCATTAATCACAAGAAACGCGAAGAAAATAGTACGCTATTATTTCTACAAGCAAAAGAGGCTGCAATAAATACTGTTTTGTACGTAACTATCGTATCAAGTAACGGGAGGGCCATCATGCAGTGGGAAAATTAACGTAACGTGGAGGACTATAAAAGAATGTCAAACAATGAGGCCACTCAGATCGTTTTTTATTTTTTATGCTGCTACTTCTGGTTGATACTTTTTTTTTATCTCTGTGCTAGAAGCTGGCATCAGGCCCCCTTCTATCACATAAAAGTTTTCGTCTGGCTTGCGACAGCCAATGTGCCTGCTCCCTGCACGTGTGAGAGAGATAAGAAATGATTGTTGGAGATAAGCTAGGGAGGTTGCGAGCGGAAGTAGTCAAGGTCAACCGGTACAGTCTCTTGCAATACAAACGCCACACGTGACCACACGCATCTCACACAAGGTGTTTACATTGAAAAATACCTTACGTCCGTATGTCACAGCGTAGGGCAGCAGCCAACTGCTAGCCTGATAGTTACTTTACCCTCCTACAAAGTTACAAAGGTATAAAAATAATTTTTTTCGTATACATGAATAAAAACGGTACTGTAATTAACAATCCTTCTGGGTCACTGTACATTATGTGAATACATTTTAACACTACTAATTTTAAAATTTAATTTTATGTATTTAAATTGCGTCATAAAACACATAATTTACAACTTTATTCTTACACAATTTGTCATATTATAAAGCAATACAATTTTAATCATGTTCTACAGAGTTACCGTATTTATTCGCGTAATCGCCGCATATTTTTGACCAAATTTTAGGCCCAAAAAATGGGGTGCGACCATTATAAGGGGTTTTCAAAAAAATTACCTACTAAATTTTTTTGGTGTAGAAATGTACATTTTTTTCTACGTTTCCTAGTTCATAACGTGACCATTTCTTCTAAAATAAAGAAAAAGATTTTGTCGGTGTAACCTATAGTACACATGGAAAAATTAAGACTACAAAATCTTCTTAATCCATTCATGTGCGTCACTCAATGAAAATCGTTTAAAATTATCCCGCATAAGACGTTTACATTTTACAGTCCATTTCATGTACGCTATTGTTTCCCGTAGAGTAGTTTATAAACAAATCCGATTCACGCTTAAAACGTTACAACTCTCCAGACGCCTTTACGATATCAACATAGCATCATCAACCAGCGAGCGTGACTCATCGTGTCCGGCTTGGGCATGGATGTTGTGTTGTTCTTTCACCACCCACACCGGCTCTTGAAAACATCGTTGTTAAAGGGGCGTAAAACCTTCTAATCAATTTTTCTACATCGCAATGCAAAGCAATGATTTTAATTTGTTTTTTTAATGTCCGGGACAATTTGTTTTGCAACCCTGAATTCATTGTACATATCAGAACAAAATAATTTTCCGTTTATGTTTCATTGTAACCCGTAGTTACCGTCATTTCACAAGCACCACACTGAAATGTTTGTTTAGACACACGTGCATGCCTGGCTCGCAGGACGGGAAGAGGGAGGAAAGATAAAGAAGTGAGAGGTCGGCCTGTTGCGTTGCATCTTTACTCGCGCGTCGCGCACCTCGCTAGCAACATTTTACCACACGGAACTTGCCAGATATTTACTGTGGGATTATTAAAGGCTAAGTAGCGATGGACGACTATGTTATAAAGTTTAATACTGTTCTAAAATATAATGTGATGAATTTAAATCCAGCAGAAATGATTTTTTATGTCTTTTAACCAAGAAATAATTAATTAAAAATTATTTTTTTTTTTTAAATTCTGTCCGAGTTATCCGAAGTCCGGGACATCGAGGTCCGAGTTATCGAGGGTTCACTGTATCTATTTATCTATGTTGTTGATGGGACATTCAAATACTGTTATCTTGTGCTTTAACTTATAGGTCAGTTGTTAGCTGACTAAAGCTTTGCTATTACAATTACTATTACAATTTAATCAGCTAAAAAGAAAATGGAGAAACTTTTAAACGATTCAATACTGACCCAAACTCCAAATGTGCTTCTCAGGAATGGGTGCGTTGGTTTCGGACATTTGAAAATTTTATTAAAACATTTGAAAAATCTACAGGCGAAGATAAGTTGAAAATTCTCATTAATTATGTTGGTCATACGGTCTTCAACATTATATCTGATTGTGTTATTTACGAGAAAGCTGTTGAGGTCTTACAAACTGTATACATCAAACCCACAAATGAAGTATTCGCTAGACACCAATTAGCTTCTAGGAAGCAAGAAACTGGTGAGTCAGTAGACCAATATTTGCAAAATCTTCAGTTATTATCAAGAGAGTGTAACTTTCATGCAGTTAGTGCTGGTGAAAATAAAGACGACTTTATTCGAGATACTTTTATAAGTGGTCTTAAATCATCTGAAATATGCCAACGTCTCTTAGAGAATAATGTACTAAAGCTAGAAGAGGCTGTTTGTCAAGCTCGATGTCTGGAATCAGCACAAAAACAGTCTCAGTTATACTCTACTCCTAGTATGTTCCTGAATGCTACCCATGACATTAGCAAAGAACATGAGGCAGGTATGAAATCTTCTGAATCTTCTAAATCTAACACTGTATCTGCAGCTTCAACTCATCCAAGTAATTGTTATTTTTGTGGTTACAAACAACATGTGCGTGAATTGTGTCCTGCCAAAAATTCTAATTGCAATAAATGTGAAAAAAAAAAGGGTATTTTGCAAAAGTGTGCCAGAGTAAAAGCAAGTATAGGAAGCCTAAAGTTTCAACTATAGCCTCTGTAACACATTTAGCAGCAGCAGCACCAAGTTGTCTGACAAAATCACTAGTTGAAGTATATGTAATGGAATAGTCGCAGATGCCTTAATTGATACTGGAAGCTCAGAAACGTTTGTAAGTAGTGAATTCATCGGCAACTGTGGAGTAAAGGTTTTTCCATTTGCTAGTCAAGTAGCAATGGCATCGACAACTTTACAATCCAAAGCAGTGGGTGACTGTTTTGCGAGTATAATTCTGGAGGGACACGACTATGAAAATATAAAGGTTGCTGTACTCCCAAATCTCTGTGCTGATGTCATAACAGGTCACGGCATACTTTCACAGCATTCCTGGGTTGGTGTAAAATTTGGTGGAAACAAGCCACCACTAAATATTTGGAGTTTAACTGCTGCACTAGTGGAACCACCTTTTCTCTTCCAATATCTTACACCAAATTGTCGACCTATAGCAACGAAGTCTCGTAAATATTCCCTGAAGAATTGAAATTCATAGCAGAAGAAGTAAAGAGACTTCTTTCTGAAGGTATTATCGAAGAAAGTAATTCTCCTTGGCGAGCTCAGATACTGATAACAGAAACAGGACAATCAAAAAAGAGAATGGTAATAGATTATTCTGAAACAATCGATTTACACAACTTGATGCGTATCCCTTGCCGAAAATAGAAGATATTGTTGCTTCAGTTTCTAAATATGATATTTTCAGTACTGTTGATCTGAAAAGTGCGTACCACCAAATACCCATTCGTGAAGATGAAAAACTGTACACTGCTTTCGAGGCAGAAGGCCGACTTTATCAGTTTAAAAGAATTCCCTTTGGTGTCACTAATAGTGTACCATGTTTTCAACGGGTTATTAATGCAGTTATCCAAAGCGAGGGCTTACTAGGTGTTTTTGCCTATTTAGATGATGTAACTGTTTGTGGAAAGTCACAGGAAGAACACGACAAGAACCTTGCAGAATTTATGACTGCTGTGAAGAAACACGGTTTAACTATTAACAAAATAAAAAATTGTTTTCTCAGAAAAGCATATAACTTCTAGGATATCTTATTAAGAATGGCACTACGAAACCTGATCCATCGAGACTTAAACCGTTGCTAGATATGCCTGTTCCACAGAATATCAAGGAACTATGAAGGGTGGCAGGTATGTTTTCTCATTATGCTCCTTGGGTGGTTCGCTTTTCTGAAAAGATCCAGGATCTAGTTAGATGTCAGTCGTTTCCTCTGCCTTCTCATGCAATGACAGATTTTGAAAAATTTAAAACTGACATAGCAACGTCTGTAATAACTTCTATAGATGTAAATGAAATCTTTGTAGTAGAAACAGATGCCTCTGATTTTGCCATCGCAGCTACACTTAGTCAATGTAGAAGACCGGTAGCATTTTATTCTAGATCATTGTCTGGAATTGAACGAAAACATCCTGCTATTGAAAAAGAGGCACGTGCAATAGTAGAGGCACTGAAGAAGTGAAGGCATTATCTAATGGGTAGTCATTTCAAACTCATAACTGACCAACGGTCACTGTCGTTTATGTTCGATGCCAAGCATAGCTGCAAGATCAAGAATGACAAAATTCTTCGGTGGCGACTGGAGCTTTCATGCTACAGCTTTGATGTTGTGTACAAACCAGGAAAGGACAATACAGTAGCTGATACTCTCTCTCGAGTTTGTATTTCAGTAAGAGATATTACCTTATTTGATTTACATCAGTCTCTTTGCCATCCAGAAGTTGCAAGAATGTCTCATTGGATAAGAACTCGTAACTATCCTTATTCTATAGAAGACATTCGAAGGAATTAAAGTCACGTTTCAGTAGACACAGAGATGGTAATCTCATCAAAGCAACAGCTCCTTTTGAACGGTTGAATACTGATGTCAAAAGACCTCTCCCTACAGCTTCCAGGAACAGATATTTACTGATCATAGTAGATAGTACTCAAGATTTCCATTTGCATTTCCATGCAAAAACTTGACGTCTTTTACTGCGATTCAAAAACTAACTCAGTTGTTCTCTGTTCTTGGAATGCCTTCTTATCTTCACAGCGACCAAGGAACATCTTTTATGTCGGAAGAATTGAAGTCATTTCTTCACTCTCGAGGAGTGGCTACTAGTCGAACTACACCTTACAACCCTGCTGGAAATGGCCAGGCTGAGAGATATACTGGCATCATATGGACAACGATAATGCTTGGTTTGAAAACAAATAAGTTAAAAGTGGAGCACCGGGAAACTGTGTTAGATGATGCTCTACACTGCCTTCGCTCACTGCTATGCACTGCAACGAATTGCACCCCCCATGAGAGGATGTTTTGCCATCAACGAAAGTCTTCAAATAGGAATTCATTGCAAACTTTTCTCAGCACGTCTGACACTGTTCTGCTACAGAAATATTTCAGACAAAGTAAACATGAACCGCTGGTGGAAGAGGTTAAGTTCATTGAGGCTAATCCCAATATGCTAGAGTACGACATGCAGATGGCCGAGAATCTACTGTGTCGTTGAAACATCTAGCTCCAAGAGGTGATGCAACTCTCCTTCAAGAAACATCAGAACCTATCTATAACATGAACTTTGAAAATGGTACGGAGAATTAAAACAATGAACCATACGTGAAAGAAACATAAGATAGTAGTCAAGATTTGAGACCTATTTCTGAAAAGAATAATTTTACTCAAAAGAGTAAAACTCACGAAGACATTAGCTGTGAAATTCTATCTGATGATGAATTAACCAAGATATCGCAGACAAGATCTCCTGACAGACCTAAGAGGATAAAAAGACCCCCTAAACTTTTGGATGACTATGTTATACTAAAGCGGGGAAGAATGTAATGAATGTATATCTCTATGTATCTATTTATCTATGTTGTTGATGTGACATTCAAATACTGTTATCTTGTGCTTTAACTTGTAGGTCAGTTTTTAGCTGATTAAAGCTTTGCTTTAGTGAAATGTTTGATACTATTACAGGTATTTTGTCATTTGTATTTCAAATACATTTTCAAATTATTTTACCCAGCTCTGCACGTGCTTGTATTTACATAGGCTTGTACAATGTTTACATCTACATTACACTGCACCGATAAATGTTATCTATAATATCTACTCATTAAATGAACGGGCTCTGTAAGCATGCTGTAAACAAAAGTAATCTTAGTTATAAATACCTGCGAGTTAACATCTTATAACACTGGTTTCTGTGCATTGACTAATTGATACCACTATTGCAGATACGAATCTCGTAAATGTGTGCGTAATATATTAATTTGTAATTCAAAGTCGCCCCTAAAAACACACATGATGCAAGCACTGCAACAATTCAAGTTCCGATCAGCATACTGCCACGAACGACGACAACGCAATTAACAAAAACAATGATAACATATTTTCTTAATGTGTGAAACAGAAAAAAAATGCTATTCCTAATTCCGTATGCTCAGGCAGGCGATTGTAAAACATAACAAATTATAGATTACTAATAACTTCACATCATTTAGCTATGATACTCTATGATACTCATAATACTTTTGCATGTGTTCATCAGAAACCCATATTTATTACACAACAGACAAACACTCAATGACTCAACACGTTTCCAGTACCAAGCAAGTGAAGCAGCGAAAACCTATCTCTAATGCCACCTGTTGGTGGAATTTTGAACTACATCTGTGGCGTGAGCATTAGCGGCAATGTGTCAACGACAGTTTTTAAGTTCAGCTGGTGGTTTAATCACTTAATGCTGGAGCTAATGAAGTCAAATTACACAGTCAGTAGGTATGTCAACAAGATCATAAATAAATATTTTAAAGTATATAATATACAGAGAGGTCGACTGCATTTGATGTTCTTTCACTAATGCTGTATTCAAATAAGAAAATACACGGAACTACATGAAATGATTCGCTGCCAACCAAACAAACAATAATGTAACTATTGTTAATGTTGACCAATATGCAGTATCTGCCAGTAATTTTTTTTTTCAAAAGTTAAATCTTTAGTGAACACTTTATTCCGAATGACCTATAACAACACTCATGATGCATAGTTACAATACTTACCATGCTTTAGAAGTTCAATGTAGAATTTAACTGACACATAATGAAGTTTCACATATTTCCACCTGGAAAGGAAAAGGGGAAATGGAACTGTATATATGTATGATGAAAAAAATAAAACATAAAAATAAATAACATTATGAGGTGACATTCATGATAAAAATGTAGGAGAAAATTTAAAATATGCTATAAAATATTTTCAGATAATACAAAAATTATTCACTTCATTTTGGCAACTTTAAAAATTACAGGGTGTCTACCAGATTGTGAAAGTAAAATTTAGTGAGTTTTTATTGAAAAACTGTTCAAATAGAATTAATAAATATTTTTTTTTAACAAGTGCAACATGCCCGACAATTTTTGTGTTTCCTCCAACTGCTGATAGCGCGAAGCATATCTAATTTTAAAATGTGCAATTAATATATACCTTAGCCCTTAAATTCCTTGCGTGTCCATATGGACATACTTAACGTGATCTATTAAAACCTTTATGACTTTTTTATTTTGCATTGTTGAGGTTGGTACCCATGTCGTAGTGTAAAATAAAAGTGTTTGTTTTTCTGATCAGGTGTAAACAGGTTATTTTAACTGTATATTTCAAGGCTAATTAACCGAGATATTTCTGGATTAATTGGAGATGTGAAAATCATGGACGTTGATACCAAGTACAGTCTGTCTCATGAAAGAATTCCATATTTTGACATTTCTCTTCTGAGAAATTTGCCTGGCTGCTCCATTGTTTGGAGCTTTAAACCTACCTGGCTTCCTGGAAAAGCACAGTCTCCATAATCCTGTTTACAGACACACTTCTCAGAAGTGAACTGTCAAAATGTGGAATTCTTTCATGAGACAGACTATAACTACAATATTTTACACTGAACATCATAAATTTAATTCTTTATATATCCAAGTTATATCATCATTGTTGCTTCTATTGAGCGGGCTCCTGGGTTTTGGGGTGGATTTTGAGTTTGTTTTCTTTAGTTTTTATTAGTTTTTAGGGGGTTCTGAGTTTTGTGGTTTTGTTGAGAGTCTGCCTTCCCTTTCTTCCTCTCTTGTTTGCCTGGTCTGGTTAGCTGTTTAGCGAGAAGGGTTGCCCCGGTTAACGACGCTATGTCTTCCCCATTCCCCCGGTCCGACTTCTCCACTGGCCATGGAGGGATGGGCCTGGAGGGGGGAGGGAGGCCTAGTTCCGTCTGCCGGCGGTAGGGGCGTGAAGGAAGCGAGCAGCTGACTCGCGATGCGTGCGGAGGGCGCTCACTCTTAGGTCGAGTGCTAGAGAGGCCGGAGTGTGGTTCTATTGTACTGTGGTGTTCGACAGAGACCATGAGTCGTCACAGGCATGCGGGAGTGTTGCAAGTCGCGGCCTAAGTGGCCCGCGAAACTTCTGGTTTAAGGATCGCCTGACTTGCTGTTCTGTTAGTGAGTGGCTTCCCACGACTATCTGTGGAGTTATTTGGGTGAGTTTTCCCGTCCGCCTTAGCTTGAGGCCCGTTCATCTAGCCGCAATTATCGTCCTGCTTCCTTAATATTGAGAAGGAGTGGGAGAAGTTCTTGCCTGGTTGGAGGCCCTTTTCGGATATTTACTGTCGCATTCCGGCGAAGCATAGTTCATAGCGCCCTGTTGTCCAAAACATAGATGAAAGCAATAGTTTTCTTAAAACGTCTGAATAAGTGACCCTTTGGCATGTCATTCATGAAGCATTTATTCGGGAGTTTGGTGTGATTGGATTGAATTGTGGGAGAACAAAATGGTAAAGTGCACAGAGTTGTAATAAATTTTTAACGAATGTAATGTCAACGAGACCAGTGTATCTTTGTAAAGAAGTGAATGTCAATAATTGTTCAGATTTTGTAATGGCCCGAATGGCAACTGTTTTTTCTGGTAAAAGTGAGCATTAAATGCAGGTTACTGACATCACATGCGTGTTTTCTTTGCTCGAAAGGAACCTGTTCATTAATTCGCAATAAGCATTCATTATTTGAACTGGTGGGGACTTGCCCCGAATGTTGGACTTGTCATGTGAGTGTCTGTTTTTAGTTAAATGGTAATATAGGCCTTCAGCCTTTGGAGTCGTTTCTTTGGAGTTCGGCTCACTATCATACTACTTGAGTATGTTTTCAAGAAATTATCATTTTCATATTGTTAACTGCATTAAAATGTTGATGTGTCTAAATAACTACGCTAAGCTTTTGTGATAGTAAATTTGTTTACTTTATTGGAATTGTCTGAAGTAGGTTATGTTGCCATCATTGGATGATTAACTATATTTTCAAGTTTTCAAAGTGTAGGCCTACATGTTTTACGTGCTAGCCTTGCCTAGTAATTAGTAAGGTAAAGCTCAATTACAGACGTAACACATCTAATGTGGAATGTGGACATGCAATAGTGCAAGACGTCATGTAATTCGTAGAAATGGACAGCACCACATGAATCATGTTGTAGTATGTAGGAAATATTCTTTAGTAAAAAGGTATATGTTGCTTCGTTTGCAAGAAGATAAAGTAGATCAATAACCATTTTTGCAACTTGTGAACAAGGCTATTTTCATTATATAAAGGTGGTGGATTGACTAGTGGTGTCATCTAACGTATCACCACTAAAATTTTATTCTGTAGATTTAGTAGCAATTTGAAAAATTATTAAGGTATGTTTTATGTAATAAATAGCCAACTGGGGCATTTCACTGCTGGCTGAAATAAGCATTAGAAATTACAAATAGAATAGTATGATTTGCTTGTTTTCTTCCCTATTTGTGTATCTGCATAAATTAGAAGTATAATTATGCAACAGTTAAAAAATAAGTCATATTGTCTTTCTTTATGCTGGCACTGGAAAAGCATTCTAAAGCCAGGAATCTTTGTTCAAGAGGCTACAGATATATTGTTTGGAGAAGACGGAGAAGTGTCTGCAACTGCTGATACTGTGTATATTACCCCACCACAGCCAGACGTTCTGACCGATGAAGATTCAGGGAATGAAGATGAAGGCGGCATATTAGATAATTTAAATCCAAGACAACTCTCAACTGAAGCTGAAATACGGTATCATGATGAAAGAGATAACGAACCAAATACATTCCATCGCTTGCCATCCTCGGCAAAAAGGACATGGATTCATGGAAATACGGAATCCTATCTGAAACCATTTCCTGATGTGTGTAGCAGCAAATACCAAGATTTCTCAATTGTATAATTATTTAAGTTATTCATTGATGACGATATTGTTGAATACTTAGTTCAAGAATCAAATAAATATGCAGTATTTAAAAATAATGAACATCCACACATAACTAAAGACGAACTCAAGTGTTTTCTAGGCATTTTTATTCTTAGTGGCTATAATAATGTTCCAAATAAGAGAGTGTACTGGGAAAATCGCAAGGACACACAAAATGAGTTAATTTTTAATGCTATGAGAAGGAATAGGTTTGAACAGATACTCAGGTTCCTCCATTGTGCTGATAACTGTGAAAGGAATGCAAATGATAAACTTTGAAAAATTAGGTCTTTCGTGGAAAATATAAATAAAAAATGTTTACAGCACTTTATTATTCAGCAAGACTGTCATATGATGAATCCATGGTTAAATATTACGGCAAACATTCTTGTAAACAGTTCATTCGAGGTAAACCAATACGTTTTGGCTACGAAGTGTGGTCACTCTGCTCGATTGTAGGTTATCTTGTAAATTTCAACATTTATCAAGGTAAATCTCCCACTGCAAACAGTTTGTACGAAAATAATTTTGGCAAGGCAGCTGCCCCTCTAATACAAATGATTTATGACTTCAGTAAAGAAGTAAGGTTCTTGCCTTACCATTTCTTTTTTGACAATTTATTTACAGGACTTGATCTGCAGGCATTTCAGAGAGAAAAGGGATATGGTGATACAGGCACCATTAGGGAAAACAGGATCCCTAAATCGTGCCCTATTGCGTCAAAAAACATTCTTTTGAAAAAGGAGAGGGGCTACCACGAAACTTCAATTGTCAAAGAGGATGGTGTTCTAGTTTCGAAGTGGGTTGACAACTCAGTCATAGCAATAGCATCGAATTACCTTGGTGTCGAGCCACAGACAGGAGTAAAGCGGTACCCTCAGAAAGAAAAACGAATCATACTAGTGCAACGGCCTCATTTGTTTGGTTAATATAATCGAAAAATAGGCGGTGTTGATTGAATGGATCAAAACATTTCAATGTACCGAGTGAATATTCAAAACAAAAAGTGGTATTCGCCTCTCCTGTCATGGTGTCTTGATGTGTGTGTTCACAATTCCTGGCCACTTGCACGACAGTGTGGGAAAAAAATTTCTCAATTAGAGTTCAGGTGTGAGATTGTACTGGTGTATTTAACAAAGTATGCCAATCCATCAAAAGGCTTTGGAAGACCATATTTGTCTCACACTACTTCAGGAAAATGTAGGAGGACATCAAGTGACATTCGTCTTGACTGTGTCAATCACCTGGTGAAAAAGATCTGAAGAAAGAAGATGTGCTGGTGAAGGTTGCCTCAAAAAATCATCTGCTGTGCGTACCCAGTGTAGCAAATGTGAGGTCGGCTTGTGTTTGGACTGCTTCTAATTTTACCACACTGTGCCTAAATAAATCTCGTGAACAACATAGGCATATCATTTTTTGATTCACAAGACATAGGTTTGATAAAATATGTGAACTAACTTATATATAATTTTGTTTTGCTAAAATGTATGTGAACTGCAGCTATGAATGGTGAACAGAATTAAAAAAAAAATATGTGTAAAGGATGAAACAAAAACAATGTATGTTAATAACTAAGGAGGGTTAAAATGCCCACGTAAATGCGTAATGTGTCCATATGGACACAGCATGTTGTAAACAATTTAGGCGAAACCAACTGTAAATATAATTTTTTTACACTTGTGTGTTTTTATTGAAGGCAGTATAACATAAAATAACCAAAATTAAAATGAAAATTTTTATCTGGGCAGCTAAAGGTTAATTTAAGTTGTCTTTATGAAGATGACTATGATAAATATACAAACTAACTATTTAGTTTACTTGCACAGCGCACGACAAATACTAGTAGTGTGAACATGCATGTTTGACAAATGATTAGACAAGAATATAACATGCGAAAACAATTTTCGTGACTTTTATCAAAATATACCTCATGACTATTGTGGGACTTTTGTGACCTTTTTCACAAATCGTGACACTTTCGTGACTTTAGTGACCTTTTAGATACCCTGAATTATTTTAAGTTAGTAAATTTGTACAAAATTACCAGTAGTTAGAATTCTCTAATGCTTAAATAATAAAATGAAAGATATTTTATTTTTATAACTAGGACACTGAAATTTTGAGACATACCACACAAAAAAAAATTTTATCACTGAAAATTATTCAAAATAGGTATTCATATTTTATGTTGGGAACTATTTTGTTTGCATATTTTACTACACAACCACATAGAAAATTACCCAGAACGCTGAGAGGTAATTTCAGGAAAGCTCTCCAGCAGCTATCGCAAGTCTCAAATATTCTGAAAGTGAACAGCCTGTAATCTGAACACTATCAGAAAGGCACTGATAAAGGGTACTTCAGGCTACATAGTCGTTATCTTCCCGCATGGCATCCTGAGAGTGGTGAACAAGACCACACATCAAGTCAGGTTGCAGGGATAAAGGCATGGGGCACGCAGAAGAATATTGAGAGATTACATGACTTATCCCCTGACTTGCAACAATAAGATGAGAGCAATAAGGACCTCAATAAACAGACACAACAGACGTACCATATAAATAAAAGTAATAGAGTTGCATAACCGAGGAATTGGTCAGTAATTCTGAACATAGCTACCGGTAGTGACATTGTACTGCTCTCAACTGAAGTTTCACATAAGGTATAACAATTTTAATTGGCCAGACAATTAGACAACTCCATGATCACTAAGAACCCAAGAGCAAAACAATTGTCAGCTAAGCATACATTCCACTAACCTAGAAGTGGAGACTGAAAATGTGCTACTTCCAAAATTTGTAAGACAGCCCTTAGAAACTACAAAATTAATACTCTGTTTCAGTAAAGTTTGTACTTTGGAATACAGTTTTGTTAAGAATAACAATGACTGATGTATCAAGCTACAGCCCAAATTACTAGAATTAGAAACATAAAATTTTCAAAGTGGATTCTCCTCAGGGCATAGGTGAATACAAAGAATGAATGTTTCGAAATTCAATCCCTAAGTGGGTGAAAAGCAGTGATGATAAAAGTACACAGAAAATATAATTGGGCTCAAGTACAATTACTTGAATAAAATTGTAACTATTTACAAGCAAAAATTACTTTCCACAAAAGTAATCGGTAAAATTACAATTACAATTACTTCAAGTTTACTTTTAAATTTCCAATACACATTCTAATATAAACATTCTTTTTCTTATTTGAATTAATATATCTTGTAAAACAAAAAGATGGTAATAATTACATTACAGAAAAAATATTTATCAAATGTAGCAACAGAAAAGTATGTTGTTCAAAGATGTACAAACATTTGAAATACAATAACTATTTACTAGAAGTCATGTCACATATTGAGTCCCCATTGATGCAGTTTACTTACATATGTAATTTGTTTACCATCATAAATCATTCTAGCAGAAAACAATTGAAACTACCCCGTTATTTTTACTTAACATACAGAAAAACCAAAAACCCAAGTTTCAATGTTTTGAATTGACTTTGCAGAATAACTGCATCTTAAAACTACTCTCTTCTATCTTTCCTCTCTTAATGACAATACATCTTTGCCAACACTAAACAGTTTCTTTACTGGTGCACTCGAAGGTAAGGAAGCATTATGCTTCAAGATAGCAGCTTTAACAGTGGGATAGTGGTTAAGAATTTGAATGTTGAATTCAGAGTTCAAAAGGTATGAATTAATTTCCTCTAAAACTTTAAATGCAATGAATAGCAATTTGTTTTTCTTTCTCATCCAACCATGAAAATTTTAGTTTTGGAATGAGCTCAGCTGCTCCCTTCATGCTGAACTCAGCAGCTTACAGCCAACACACAATTTGTACTTAACACACATAGTCTAAGTCGACTGTGTACCTGTTCGAAGTAATTTTTAAAATAATCAAATGGAAACACAAATTTATCGTTTCTTGATTCTGTCGATGTAACATTGCTTGGCGACACCATTTTATAAGATGCCTAGAGCAATCACTGGCCGTAGAAGTATAGCCTTGTAGAAACGAATAAAAATGTTTCATGAAATTGACATTTGCAGCCATATTGACTTTAAATAAATATTATAAGATTTAAATATGGAGCCCGGTGTTCCACTGTAAACCTAACAAAATAGCTGCAGTCTATGCACAATATTGTGTATCGATTTATGCCGTTGCTGAGGTTTATGTCGGTAAACAGTTAGAATTAAATTTGAAGAATAAAATTAGTTAAAACTATATCTACGAAGTAAACAAAATGTAAAGATTACTCATAAGTAACTATTACGTTATTTAATTGGAAGTAAAATACAAGTAAAAATTAATTTTTCCGAAAAGTAACGAATTACAAGTAAGAATTATTCAAAAAGTAACCGTAACTGGTAATGAAATTACTTGTAATTCGTTACATGCCATGTATAGTTAAAAGGAATGAAATATGTTTTCAATGAATTGTTAATGAAGCTAAACCAACTAGCTACCATCATGATTTTTACTTCAACAGCACTCTCTAAGCCACTTCAGATTTTTCAAAATTTGAATAATACGGAGGAGGAAAGATTAGAAAGGTGCTTTCGATTATTGCTCAATATCTACCAAACACTTCCATATGCACAGCTGACTAACACTTCAGATTATAATTATGTACACAGCTATATTCACAAGTAAAGCTGATAAATACAGTTTTGAGTTTGTGACTTCTCTGACTGGGTTTACTTTCACAACCATGTTTTTAATGGAATAATGCTTTTGGAGTCCAAATTTATTACACAATAGTTTTTCTTTGAGGGGCCTCAAACATATGGGATGACCTCGAGTTCCCACAGGTTTTTTTAAATTTATATTGGTAATTGTATAAATGTACGTAATGGTGTTGAATGTGGATTCAATAACAATAATAACATGCCTAAGTAACAATGACAACCACGCTTTAATCAGGAAATCTTATCCATCTATATGGCTTCCTGCCATAGATGTTGTACATGAGACCTCAGAGAGCAACACACTCATAACATCTCCCTTTACACTTGACAAAATAGACATATTCCTTACTTCTTACAAAACAGCATATCTCCCATTCACATTTGACAAAAAAATTAAACAATCTTGCTTCCTTCTTACAAAACTGCATCACATCTCCTTTTTACACTTTACCAAAAAAAATTAACATCTTGCTTCTCTACATCTCCCTTTTACACCAACATTCCTATTACACCTCTCTGTACAAAACAACCACAGGTACACTCTGAGTGCTACTGTTTCCATAACTGACTAATATGAGTTCAGTCATCTGTTAAACACAAGCTTCTAAACAAATGGGCCTATTACCAACTCAACCACACCGGGTTTGTGTACAACATACTTTAACAGTATTAGTGACAGGAATCCCACTAGCTATTTGATTACTAGTATTAACGCTCTGCACCAGGGTAGGAGCAGGGCTCTTGTTCCCACCATTACTACTGTGATGCCGGCCCAAGGCCAGCAAAACATAGAACATTCATGCCCTCGTCGCCACACATGTGCAAGGCAGGACGAGTCTTGAATGCAGTGTTATGTATCTGCGAAAGGACAGTGTCTGCGAAATCTATTTGAATTGCTGTGGCCACAGAGTATTAGTATTGTTTATGTTCTGCAGAAATAATAGTTAAGGAAATAACTATGTGTTTGTACAACTGCACTTGTAAAATGTATTAATGTTAGTGTTTTGTGCATTTTGCTTAATTTAAAGTAATTCATTAACGTGCAAGCGACTTCCGGTGGTGTAAATTCCGTAGGCGGCCATATCGGGTCCGCGCAGCAGCTAGCTAGTGGCAGTCATTCGTCATTGCCAGGAGAGGTAAGACGCTGTCTGCGCGCATCTTCATCTTTTGGTTCTTTGAGTTAGTCGCACTAGCCTTTCGTAGTTTACCAGTCAACAAGCTCTTTAGTGCACGTGCTTTGACGTTCCCCGCAGTCAGATACTGCAGTGTAATTAACGTTTTTGTACCCTCTAAGCCTTTAGTAATATAAGACGAGGGAAACGCGTAGGCGTGGGTCACGCGGCCGTAGTGTGATGTCTAAGGGTGCTGCATCCATCATCGACGGAATCGAGCACATTGCAAGTGATATTTTTGTCAGGGTTCAAGGTAATTTGTCCAGGGTTCATGTAGTAGAAGGGTGTTGCAAGTGCTGTTTGAGCCACGTGGTCGCCGCACCAATCTATGCTCATCGGCGCCATCCTCAGTTTGAGCGATTTGTTCATGTAGTAACTTAGTGTTGTTTGAGTCACATGGTTGCCGCACCAATCTGTGCTCATCTGCGCCATTCTCAGGCATAGTGCTTTGCTAGCTGTTATTTCAGTGCTCCATAATTTTTGTCATGATTATATGTCTCTTGTCCAGGGATCTGGGCTTGTTAAGTCCCACCAATTAGGTTTGTTTTGTAACCCCGTGGTTAACCCTAGGTTCCCGTCTACCTCAGGCCTGAGTCTCAGCTGAGGGCTGACCTGCAAGTGATGTGTTCTGCTCCCCAGCCAAGTGGTTAGAGCTCTGTATCCTGTCCCTGGGTAACCACCTGCAGTCCATCCTAGCGACTGGAGGCGCCCTTACCCTGTAGGGACTGTGTTATCATACACTACGGAGTGGGAAGTGGTTTACGTTGTGTTAGTGGGCAGAACAGGTTAGGTAACCCCGGATGTCGCTACGCATGTAGTCAACCAATACAAGGCATGCAGTGTAATGAGATATAGAATAAACAGAGCCTGGTATGATCGTACCCGTGTGTGTTGTCTGTTATAATTATAGAACTCCACTTAATTGTCAGTGATGAGGGATGCTAGTGTCTGCGAGTCGAGGTACTATATGCGACACCGAGGTAGGGGTGAGCAACGCACGAACCCATAAGCAGCCCTAAGATAGTCTCTAGAAATGCAATGTGTCGGCCGCATTGCTGGTGCCCGTAAAATCAGCAACAAGATCGCCATCGCTCTCAGGAACCCTCTACCTTGCGTGGTGTTAATTGAATCCCTTTAAATATTCCTGTTCCTGCCAACATTTATCTAACCCATGCTCTTGTTCTACTTCTTCAGCATGATGTTCCATGTTCTAGTGACTCCATATTCTCATACCGGCCAACCAGTAGTGGTTGCTGATTATTGTCTTTAATAATGTGTTGTTGTTTCAAGGGATATTCTTTACGAGCGAGGGTGATCAAACACTGTGCCAGTTGCTACCTTTCCTAACCCTTACTCTTATCATCTTCACTGAGTGGTTTGAGATCATGAACCTGTCTGTTGTATCGTGTCTGTTGTGAGGTCTGCCTAAGTTTCAAGTTCTCTACTATGTTTCTTGAGACATCAGGCACCAACATTTGTGGAGTGTGCGGCATAAGGTCTCGTAAACGCCTATTAAACCACAACTGTGCTGGTGAGGGTATATTGTCATCCAGGGGGGTGTTTCTGTACTGTAACAAGACCAACACAACATCCTTGTCAGCTAGGACAGCTTTCTTAAGTAACTTTTTTATGGTTTGGATGTGGCATTCAACTAACCCATTTGACTGGGGATATGTTGGGCTGGATGTTCGGTGTTCAAAACTCCATGCCTTGGTAAAATCACGGAATTTCATCAAGACAAACTGGGTACCATTGTCAGTGTATACAATTTCTGGAACACCATGTCGTGTAAAAATGGCTCTGAAGTTTGAAACAATATGTGCACTATAGTGTGGTAGAATTAAGCAATATATACCTAACATGGAAAAAATTGTTACCAAAGCATTTTTGGTATCGTTGTAATTGTCATTTTATTCTCTTTTAAAAGAAAAAAAGTCCTCTTCAATCTGCTTGGGGAAATAATTTTATATCCATTATCTGAAAGTATGTGCAGCACCTTTCTATGCATCCAAATTTTCCAATTAAAAATTATAACCATTATTATACTACATTCAAAACCCTCGCTAGTGGCTATTTTTTAATTTCCTCCTTGTTCCACGATCTGACGTGTCCACTGTGCTGTAACAGTGTAGTTCAACCAATTGCCACTAGATAGCTCGGGTGTTCAAGTTTAGTTTGTTGCTCGGTAGAGAAATGTCAGGGGTGGCTTTTCATAGTTCTAAGTTTCACGCTAGATAACAGCACCATACTTAACAAGATGCTGCAACCAAGAAGTAATGTAGCAGTGATTACAAGTGAAGTAATGTTCAAAACGTATCTAAGAAGTTTTATATTTTAAATACATTATTAAAGTGGAAGCAGATAGGCATCATCTGGTGAATGAAGATGTGAACATTTAAAGGTGACTAACTTACTAATACTTAACAATAGTACAATATATTCAAAATATATATTTCATCATAAATATACAAGTAAGAATGGCATGACTTTAGTATTTTAGAACTAAACATATTCGAGGGTACTGAACAGCAACTATGTATGTCAAAAAGTCAATTTTACAGGGGAGTAAAAATTGCTTTAGTGTTTAGGAGACAACATAAGATTACGTTTGTTATTTCAAAATATTTTGGTAACTATATATATCTATTTTAAATAAAAAATACGTATTTAGGCAATGCATAAACTAAAAACTGACATTCAAATAAAATGCAACAAAAATTAAACCTCTTGCTGACATTCGAGGATAATGTAAATGGTTATTTTTTCATTATTGGACTCCTGCTTTGACATACAATGTTTTTCCAGCAGATTCTGTAATCATAATTTGTCAGCCTTTGACACACACACGGTTGGGTTTCAACACCCTCAAAAACAAAAAAGTAGACAAAGGGAAAATAGATTTCAAGCCCTACTGCGATAAATTGTAATTGTTTGAACAAATATTAAAATTTAAATTATAAAGTCCTCCAATATTATTTTAAAAAGTAATCGAATTAAAATGATAATTGGTAGGACTTACTGGAATCATACACAGCTTGTACATAGGAAACTTATAACATTTTAAATTAAAACAATAAATTTGTAATATTATTAATATTCCATATTAGTAGTAACCAAAATTTGAGATCAGTAAGTCGCCACCTCTAATAATTTTATTACTAAGTTTGCATTAACTTGAACAAAGGAAGTAATATCTTATTAATGTGCTTTCAAAGCCACAAATGCTCATTATAATAATTAAAAAGTAGGCATGCAAATTTAATTTTGTTTCCTTACAAATAATTTACATTGTTTCGAAATGTTATATAGTTAACTACATCCGAATACTAAAATTGCATGTAGTATAATAAAAGGCCGCCAAATTTTATTTCCATTAGTATCCAACAATATTACTTTTTTGTGGCAAAAATGTAACATTCGATAAGCGACACTCTGACCGTAGCAGAGATTCTCAAGTGGTTCAGACTATTCCATTTCGTAATGATATGTTGCAGAATTTCATACAGCGACACAATACTTGGTCAAATCAAGTATGATCCCATTTAGAAAGCTGCATTGACCTTGTTGCAGCTGAAGCTGTGTATCATAAGTCGTGTCACTCCAAGTTTTCTTCAGGTAAAGATTTATTGTCTAAATCAATGACGTCTAGAGGTGCAGGACGTCCAAAAAATCAAACTATGACAGAAGCATTCAACAAACTGTGTGAATGGCTTGAAGAAGAGGCGGAGCCCTATTCATTAGATGAACTTCACAAACAAATGTCGGAAATTGCTGATGGTGACTGTGAAGTGTATTCGGTGAAGAGATTGAAACAAAAGCTTGAAGAACGGTACAAAAGCTTCAATTTATTTGCTGAATTTAGTGGCAAAAAGAATGTTCTGTGCTTTCGTAATACAGCTAGTTTCATTATCAACAAGAAATGGTATGAAAATAAAGAAGTAAATGTTGACGACGAAGCAGTAAGAATTGTTATTGCTGCTGCAAAAATTATTAAAGCACAGATTAGGGACATGACTTACACTGTCTATGCATACCCTTGTTCTCAAGATATTGCCAATATTGATTCTGGTATCCAGTGGTTGCTAAAAGCATTGTAGATTTTCCTCAAAAATTTCATAAAATCTCGCACCCAACAGGCTTCTATTTGGCAGTGTATCACTCAAGCAGCTAGACCGCGCTCTGTCATTCCTCCTTTACTTTTTGGATTAGGAGTGGAGATGGACCACGTGTTCGGATCGAATTGGTTGATCAATGAACTTGCCAGCTTAGGGTATTCAGTAACGTATGATGAAGTTACGAGGTTCAAACAGAGTGCTGTATTAACTGACAACTTAGCCAACATTTCACCTGTCTATCCTGACTGTGTAACCCAGTGGGTTGCTGATAATGTGGATCACAATGTGGCTACTTTAGATGGCCGAGAAACATTCCATGGCAAGGGAATAATTTCTGTGTCCACACCTACTGGAAACCGCACAAATGCAATACAGCAGCAACCACTGAAACGCCTCAAGAAAATTAAAGTTAAAACAGAGTTGGTAAATAAAGGTATTCTTATACAATGGTATAGTGGTACACATTATCAAGGCTTATCTCAAGTTGTTTACAGGCCTCTTATCGAATTGCAATCCCCTTACATTCTCCCTGTCTCTGTTCATTCTGACTTACTGTGGCACTTAGCTTGGTACTTTTGCACTAATTGTGACCCAAGACCTAATTGGGATGGTTTTACCGAAGCTGTTTCATTTGAGCTGCACCCGCCTCGCTCTGATGTCAGTATATTGCTGATCGTAGACCTGAATTCATCAGACCAGAGCTGCATATACTCTACTTTATTGTTTGTCAAGAGTCAAGCAGAAGCTCTGAACATTCCGACTCCATGCATCACATTCGACCAGCCTCTTTTGCAGAAAGCTGTAGAGATCGTTCAAGCGAAATCATTGAATATAGTGTGCAGACTTGGTGGTTTCCATATAATGACGAGCTTCTTGGGCAGTATTGGGTGTTTAATGGAAGGTTCTGGTTTGTCCGAGTTACTTGCAACAATATACGGCCCAAAATCAGTCCAACACATTCTTTCTGATAAATCTGTTTCCAGAGCTCTTCGCGGTCACTTTTTGGTTGATGCTGCTCTAATAATTCAACTTATTGCTGCATTGCTTCCTGGTGAATTTAAGGAACATTTGAAAAATGAGATAGCAGAGGACAGTGTCGAAACAGGGAATGTCCATGACAACCAACTATTTTTCTGCCTAATGAAGATGAGATGGAATCAGATAGTGAATGTATAAGTTTAAAAATGTAGGAACAAGTGTAACATTGAACAATGATCTTACTGATTTGTCTATTCAACAATTACAGCTAGATGAAGCAGAAAAACTTCAGGAATGTTATAAGAAGCTCCGAAGCCATGCAATTTGAATCGAAGATGTCAGTGAATTGCCGGCTCTCTTAAAATTGCAGAGACTATTAGAAGCTCTTCAAGATAAATTTCAAAGTAAATCAAGAACAGCAAAATTGTGGCTTGTATACACAGATTGTATTCACACGCTCAGACTTTTCATTCGAGCTGAAAGAACAGGCAACTGGAGCATGCATCTCATGGCAGTTGGCAGAATGCTGAACATATTTGCAGCGACAGGTCACATCAACTATGCAAAGAGTGCTCGTCTGTATCTTCAGTGGATGCAGGATTTGCCTTCCAGTAATCCATGGCTATATGAAAACTTTGCAGTGAATAGATATCACACTGTACGTCGCAGTGATCGTTACTGGGCTGGTTTGTGGACTGACCTTGTTATCAAACAAGTAATAAAAAAGCAGAGGAGGATTAACGAGAGGACGTGGCATGACCGAGTCAGTAAGATGGCTCTAGGTGTACAGCATGCACAGGTGTGCTGATGTTCATGAAGCTATGACAAATTATACAGGTCATGCTTACAAAACTCCCGAGCAACGTATTGAGCTAGGAAATTCACGGCGAAAGAGAGACTACGATGACCTGACAAGACTCATAAATTGGCTTTCACAGCATTACCCATTTGATATCAGTCAACCAAGTTTACGGTAATTAGCATCTGGGCTATCTGCAAGTGATGGTGATGGCATAAATTGTGATGATGTACAAGAGACTGGGCGTTTTTGGCAAGAAAAACTAGACAATGTCAGAGTTTCAGAAGCATCAAAGAAACGAAGTGGTATCGTTCACACACTGACCCAATTGCAGAAGAACGTCAAGATAGGAAATCATTCAATGCATGTATGTTGATACGGTTACATTAATTTCTAGATTAGTTGTGATTCTAGAACGAAGTGAAATAATTGCACACTACTTCAAGTATGAGCTTACTCCTTTCCCGACGTTTCAGGATTCACATAATATGCGAAAGACCAACAAGGCAGTTCTGTCGAATGCACTAACTTCTGGTGTACGAAATGTAAATTTCCTGAAAGTGTGACACATGTCGTAGATGGTGGAGCTTTATTAAATCGCGTAAAACGGTTACCCAGAGTTACATACAGAGAAGTAATCGTGCAGTACGTTCATTATGTCAGAAAGAATTATGGCACTTCATGCATAGTGTTTGATGGGTACAACAGTGTTCCTACAATCAAAGATCACGAATGACAAAGAAGAAGAAGCAATAAATGTCCCGAAGTTATAATCAGTGAAGAACTTTAAGTGTCTGTCAAACAGGAGCTCTTCCTCATGAACGGCAAGAACAAAGAACAGTTAATCAAGATGCTTTGTCGTTATCTAGCACAAGATGGACACAAGGTGGTTGAAAGCTTAAGTGAAGCAGATACAGACATTGCTGCGGAAGCACTGCATAGAGCCTCCAATACACATCCAGTTGTGATAGTTGACACAGATATTCTAATTTTGTTACTTTATCATTGGAATACAGACATGTCTGACATTTTTATCCTTTTTGAGGCTAAACGGTGTCAAGGAAAGCCGAATAGTCTCATCAGTATCAAAGAAACAGCAGGACAAACTGATGTGCATGTCTTGCATAATTTACTTGTTATTCATGCCTGGGGAGGTTGTGACACGACTTCGGCTGTGTTTGGCCATAGGAAGTGTGCCATACTGAAGCTTGTTCGGAAGTCAGAAGACATACGAGTATGGTGCACCATTATTGCTGACGAGACCTCAACAAAAGCAAAAGTTGGTGAGGCTGGTGCAAATATATTTTTGAATATGTATGGGGGAAGACCCAATGACACACTAGATACACTTTGTCACATTCGCTTCATGGACAAGACTGCAACACATAATTCTTTGTTACAGCCTGAGCGACTACCTCCAACAGAAAAGGCAGCATTTTATCATAGTTTACGAGTTCACCTTCAAGTTATAATTTGGAAGAGCTTTGCGAATTCTATGATCGAGCCATGTAAGTGGGGTTGGATGAAGAAGGAAAATTGGCTGCTTCCCATCATGACAGATCTGGAGCCGGCTCCTGAAGATCTTCTGAAGTACGTGCGTTGCAAATGCAAAACATTGTCCAAATACTCATGCAGCCAATGTTCTTGTCGAAAGCAGGGTTTGTCATGTGTCATTGCCTGCAAGTATTGTAGAGGGAGTGAGTGCATTAATAGTGCTCCAGTAGAAATTGAAGATGATGAAATTCTGTTAGACGAATAACTATTATTACTGATTACAATTCACATTCACTTATTCATGTCGGTACATGCCATCAATTCAAACGTGTATAAAAATATTTTAAAATTATATACGTTTTGTTACGTCTATTTGCTAGTAGGCTAAAATTACAAATTTGCTGTACATATCCACTGAAACATTAATACGATGTTCCAATAATATGTGTTGTGTCTGAAAAGTTATATTTATGAAAAATATGTTCTTATGAGTAAAAAAGGTAATGCCAGTACACAAGGTAAATACTGATCTAATTTGTAAAAGTAATAGAAGGTGAAATTAGAATTTATACTATGGGTAAAGAGCTATACAAGCATGTTTTTATACGGTCAGAGTATGTAATTTCAAGAAAATAACCTATAGTATGTACTTTAATTAGAGGTGATTTGAATCAAACTGATAAAACTAAAAAACAGAATAATGAGGAAGTTTGTAAAAAAAATTATCTTTCTCAATATAATCTGACCTTAAGTCTGTTAAAAAGTTATGAAAGTGAAACACTGCACCAGCGTGCACTCATACGTACATGGCCAGCTAGTTCACCATTTTGTACAGTCTACATCCCTTACATTGTTTAATTTTGTTTATTATATTATAACATTATCTAATATGTGTCGAACAAAGATTTGTTTGCAACAAATTAGTTTAAATTGCTGAAATAAAAATGTTACAATAAGTAATACAGCGTTTCTATTGATCGATATAAATTTTTTTGCCCAGTCCACAGAAAGGAGGACTTTTCAGTTATAAAAAGAAGAAACTTTCCTGATTTCAACGATACCAAACATGCTTTGGTAACAATTTTTTCTGGGTCAAAGTTTGTGCTGGGGTTTCTCACCACCGAACTTGACTTGGTGCTTTGACCTGGATTAGCGGGAGCAATAAACTACTTTTACGGCAGCAGACGTGTGTGTGCGTGTGCTGGACGCTGGGGTGTGGAACTGATACCTTCGGCCAAGCTCGGGCCGCATCGGAACTGTTCGGGCCGCCCTCCCTCTCCTGGCCCTCCCCTCCTTTCCTTGGCCAGCGTCAGCTGGTGACCCGCCGGGGAGAGGCACTCTGGTCTCTGCCTCCGTCCGTGAAAGGTCGTATCCCTCTCGGCACTCCGTCGGTAAGTGTACAGTTTTGATTCGGGTGCACAGGTCGTCATCTTGTTGCCGGCTCGGTAAGCCGCGTGTTTACCCTACGTTATTTAGTAGATTCTAAGTTTGATTAGTCCATTATGACGTACCGGCGGCGTGTCGAGGGGGCCCGAATCTAATTGCGCTATTGATTTGTATGGGCCCTTCAGGCCATGTTGTGGGCAATTAAATGTGTAACCTTATGTTAACTATTTTACACCCTTCCCGATGTCATTGTATGTAATGAGTGAAAATTGATAATACATAGTTTCCACCCTGTATTATCTAGTTTGGTTATTTTGTTGTGTTTACCCTCTCGGGTAACTCGAACCCTTTCGTCTCTCGTGCCCGAGTGTGGTACAATAAACTGCGCGACTCTGCTAGGGTTTGAGTCCCGAGCAAGGGTTGTCACATTTTCCGTTAGCAAGATACTTGTGGGGTTGTGGCCGAACAGTTTCAACATGGCACATTCCGCCGGAGGGTATGATTTTGTTTATATGATGGGTTACTTGGAACTTAGGGAGTATTTACGTGAGTCCGGAGTTGAGTTTGAGAATAATGAAGATGTGACTGCGTTGCGCATTCGCGCAATTGCATATGTAAATTCGTTGCGTTCCATTGAACAGTTGAATTTGGGGAGTAATGTATTTGCCGCTCATGGGCCTGTTACTGTGGCGCAAACTGTTTTAATTGCGCGTTTAAAGGGAGTAGGTCTTTTGCGCGTTGTTCAGCCAGAGGATGTGTTGCGCTTCTTGGTGTCAGCAGATCAGGTGTACAGTAGTATTCCCGGTGCTAATGATTGCGCATTTCTGACGTGTTTGTCAACTTGCTTGGAGGGACATGTGGTTTCTATTTTAGGCGATGTGTTGCATGATGAGCAAGGCTACGATGAGTTTAAAGCTCGGTTACTACGGGATGCGGGTTCCACGGCCGTGTGGTCACGTATCAAACGTAAGTTTGTAGATAGATTTCAGAGACCCGACGAGACAGTGTCAGGATATGTACAGGATGTGCGATGTTTCTCTGCTGCGATCAATCTCACTAGGGCCGAGACTAAATTTGTTTCTAGCATAGTCGATCATCTTGCGCCCGAGGCACGCCGACACAGGTTTGTTCGTGCTCCGCACACTTCCTTTGAGGATTTGCGTTTGTTAGCGCTTGATATCGAGAGAGAGCTAGAGAACGAGCGTGAGTATTTTCGCTTGATTCCGCCTGTGAGATCCGCTCGTCCTCCTGTTGTGCAAGCTGTCGGCGGAAAGATTAATGTTCCGCACGTTTCTGCAGCGGTAGTCGGCGCCTCGTGTTGATAGTGCCTGTAGTGGTTCTGCTCCGGTCACGCGTCACTGTGCAAATTGTTCGCAGTTCGGGCATTTGTCCTTTTAATGTTCCTCTCAGTTAGTGTGGCCTGCTTTACGGACTTGTTTCCGTTGCGGTCGTGTTGGGCATATGCGCGCTGTTTGTCTGGGAAACTGAAGAGTGCTCTTCGTGTGCGTGCTGCAAAGAGTTACGACAGGGTTCATTTTAATGCGCGCACGGATTGTTATGTGTTGTTGTCGTGTTACGGCGACGACAGGGCTGCTCTTGTTGACACCTGAGCTACTCATTCTTTCGTTCGCGAAAGTTTTGTATCGGCTCTGTTAACAAAAAATCCGGGTTGTAAGATTACATCTACTGATTCTTTATCTTTGTCGACGTGTGTCGAGAACGGCGACGTGGTCAAGTGTACTCGTGTAGTGCATTTGCATTTCAAAATACACCGATTTTCATGGACTTTTAGGTTTTGGGTCTTAGACAATCTCGTAGCTGATGTCCTAGGTGTCGATTTTTTGAGCCATGCTCGTGCAATTATTGATCTTGACGCTCGTCAACTTAGGTTTTGTTTTGCACCTAATTCTGTGTGCCCTTTATTCTCTAGGGTTTGTTATTCCCCCGCCCCGAGTGGCCGTATTGTCTCCCTCGACTCGCATCAGGCTGGCGAGGTTCAAAGGTTATTGAGTGAATTTCCGGATGTTATCATGACATGCATTGGGAGTTGTAATGTACTCCCTTATAGGTTTAGGGTGACCGACGACATCCCCGTGAGACTCCCACATTATTCATACAATCCGCCAAAATTGGTGATCATGTGGTCGATTATCGAGAAGTTGTTGTCGGAAGGAGTTATTTCTCCGTCTACGTCGGAGTATGCTTTTCCTGCCTTTCTAGTGAAGAAAGGAAGTAGTAATGAGTATCGTTTGGTGACTGACATGTCGCAAGTTAACCATAAGATCCACTTAGATCCATTTCCGGCCCCTACTGTTGACACTGCGTTACAGTACCTCGGCAAGGCTAAAATCTTCAGTAATTGACTTGAATTCTAGCTTTCATCAATGTCTTTTACACCCAGAGAGTCGAAAGTATACTGCATTTTGTACCCAATGGACGCAATTCGAATTCAACTGCATACCTATGGGCGCATGTTTTGGCACACAGGCCTTGTCTCGTGTGTTGGACCACGTATTGTCAGACTTAAAGTTCCAATTTGTCTACAATTATATCGATGATATTATTGTGTACAGCAACTCTTTTGAGGAACATTTGATACATCTTACAGAGGTCTTGAGTCATTTACGGCAGGCTGGACTTACGGTTAACCCCGCTAAGGTTACTTGGGCGGCCCAGTCAGTGAAGTTTTTGGGGTATGTGGTGTCCGAGGGAAAATTGTTGATGGATCCAGGTAGAATAAGTTCTATTGTGAACTTTCCGCAACCGAAGACAGTCAAAGGTGTATCCCGGTTCATCGGGATGATGGGGTACTATGCTAGGTTTATTCCCCGTTTCGCTGAGCTTGCCTCACCACTGAATCAGCTGAAACGCAAGAATGCGCCTTTCGACTGGGGTGACAAGCAGGATCACAGCTTTAATGCTTTAAAGAAGTGTTTTGCTGCAGCACCATCCTTACACCTAGCCGACTTCGATGCACGTTTTGTTCTGAACGTAGATGCTTCCAGCGTTCCGTTGGGTGCTGCGTTAGGTCAGATGCGTGACGGCGAAGCAGTTCCTGTAGCTTTTGCCAGTCGTGCACTGTCTGATTCCGAACGACGGCTTAGCGTTTTTGAAAAAGAGGCGTTGGCTTGAGTGTGGGGAACAAGTAAGTCTGACACCTATTTGAGTGCGGTAGAGTTCGACTTGTGCACCGATAATCAAGCGGTGTCTTGGTTATTGGGGCACTCGAATGATTTTCATAAGCTCGGAAGTTGGGCTTTTCGACTGTCGAAGTATCGTTTTACCATACGACATGTTACTGGTGCAAGCAACGTGGTGGCGGATGCGCTGTCACGGATGTATTGCACCGATGATTACGTTTGCGATCCCGAAGAACTGACAGCAGTGTGTTCTGCATTCACCACACATACGTCATTTTATACCCGCCTTCAGGCCGCTCAGGCGGAAGATCCCGAATGCCAGGATATCGTTTCTAGGTTGGAACAAGGTGAAGTTCTTCACTATGAAGTGCATGATGATTTGTTGCACTATGTGGGTTGACATCGACGCCTGCGGCGATTGTTTGTTCCGGCTGCCAGTCGCCCAGAACTATTAACTTATTTTCATGCTTTCCTCTTTGGGGGTCATTTGGGTCACGCTGGGACTATGAGTAAGGTCAGTGCTTGTTTTTTTTTGGCCAGGTATCTATCGCGACGTCCGGGAGTATGTTCGTCACTGTGACTTGTGTTACCGCGCGAAGGCTGCATGTTACACGAAAGTAGGATTGTACTCGGTTGACCAGGTTTCCTTTTCCTGGGACACTGTACATTGTGATGCTTTTGGGCCTTTGGTGAGCTCTGGTAAGGGAAATGTACACATTCTCGTTGTCATGGACGTGTTTTTTAAATTTGTCATCATGATTCCCATGCGAAATTTGAAGAGTGCTTCGGTGGTGCGGTTGTTGACAGAACGCGTTTGGCCAGTGTTTGGCCCGCCGGTCAATATAGTGACAGATAATGCTACCTATTTCTGTTCCGGTGTCTTTAAAGACATGTGTTTCCGCTGGGCAGTTAATCACTTCACCTCGAGCCCCTACTATCCTTGGGGGAACCAGGTGGAACAATTTAACAGAAATCTCAAGACCACCTTGGCGGCGATGTACAATGGACGACAGCGTGACTGGGATGAGGACCTGGACCTCATCACCCTGGGTTTCAACGCATCTGTGCATGGTGCCACTAAGCATTCTCCTGCACGTGTCTTCCTGGACCGGGACCTCGTCCATCCCTTGTTGAACGTTTGGGGTGTGCCCTCACCGTCCCATCCGCTTTCCGACCATGAGCGGGAACTTTTTAGCCATGAGGTTCTTGGCAATCTAACTGAAGCTCGTGCTCGTCTACAGCATCGTGTGAATGCGTAGCATATTCCTGCTGATTATCAGGCAGGTCAGTTAGTGTACTGTAAGTCTTTCGCTCTCCCGTCTCGTGTGCTGGATATTGGAAGCAAATTGTTGTTGTCGTTTGCGAGTCCATACCGAGTGGTAAAGTTGTTGGGGCCAAATACTGTTTTGTTGAGTGATCCTGTGTCTGGAGCACTTGTGCGTAAAGCGCACGTTTCGCATTTGAAACACACTCCTCATGATGATGATGATGTGTGATTTTTGCTTTCAGGATGATCGCTTTTTCCGGTGTGGATTGTTTCGTCACGCCTTGTTCACAGTTCTGCGTTCCATAGTTGGTAGCGTTTTGGGCCCGTAGTTTGATTGGAGGCGTTGGCTTGGGTCATGTGTTTGTGTCTGTGATCGGGTGTAGTGTTTGTTTTTAGTGTGATTTGGTTGTGTTTGTTATGTTAGATATGTTTGTCATGTTTGCAGAGTTATGTTGGATATGTGTTGTGTTAGTAGTGGCCACTTGTTTGTTCTGTGTTTATGGATATCCACATGCGCGCGCACATCTTAAGTTTAAGAAACAATAGTTTTGAGTGCACTTTTAATATCAGTATTAAGTGAGGTATCGCTAGTTATCATATACTGGTATTTTTTTATTGAATTTATGATTGTATTGCTATTTTCATGTGTTTGTTCAATGTTTCTTGAGGTTTTGAAATGCTTATTACTTAGTACCTGATTAATCAATTGTGATACATAAGTGTGTAGCATTTAGGATTTTTATATCTTTAGTGTGTACTATGGTTTGAGTGTAATTCCAGTACTATTTTGTTGGTATAATTCTTGACGTGTTTATGATATTGAAGGGTGAATTTTGTAATTGTATAGTGAGTTTTATTGAAGGGTTTTCAAGTAATGTAATTTTGTAATATGGATATTATATTGTTGTTTTCCTTATTTTTCATGCCCACAACGTTCGAGTTTTGGTGCCGAGGCGGTTTTCCTGACTCCAATCAATTTCCTGTCATTTGCGGCGGCTGGAGCGGCGTCTCCTACTGGAAAAACCCCCCCTCAGCGCTGCCGAAGAGTCGCTGTACGTTTTGGAGTGTGCGCCCACAGATATTGTGGACTTGCTGTTGGTGAGATCTCCCCATTTATTGGAAATCCCCCAGTACTGTCATTGTTGGGCAATTGCCAGTGGGCTTCGTTTGCTGGATAGTTTCTTGGTCCTCTAACTCTCGAACTATTGCATATCTGTGAAGATTGTGTCTCCCTCCTGAAGGCGTTCAGGGAGGAGGAATTTGTGCTGGAGTTTCTCCCCACCGAACTTGACTTGGTGCTTTGACCTGGATTAACGGGAGCAATAACCTACTTTTACGGCAGCAGACGTGTGTGTGTGCGCGCTGGACGCTGGGGTGTGGAATTGATACCTTCGGCCAAGCTCGGGCCGCATCGGAACTGTTCGGGCCACCCTCCCTCTCCTGGCCCTCCCCTCCTTTCCGTGGCCAGCGTCAGCTGGTCGGTAAGTGTAGTTTTGATTCGGGTGCACGGGTCGTCATCTTGTTGCCGGCTCAGTAAGCTGCGTGTTTACCCTACGTTATTTAGTAGATTCTTTAGGTTTGATTAGTCCATTATGACGTACCGGCGGCGTGTCGAGGGGGCCCAAATCTAATTGCGCTATTGATTTGTATGGGCCCTTCGGCCATGTTGTGGGCAATTAAATGCGTAACCTTATGTTAACTATTTTACACCCTTCCCGATGTCATTGTATGTAATGAGTGAAAATTGATAATACATCGTTTCCACCCTGTATTATCTAGTTTGGTTATTTTGTTGTGTTTACCCTCTTGGGTAACTCGAACCCTTTCGTCACTCGTGCCCAGAGTGTGGTACAAGTTTAAATCTACCACACTACTACTAAGGTTACACAGAAAGCTGAACTCAGGTTCTTGGAATAAGAATCTACTATTAAAAAATGACGCCGGCCGCAGGGCCAGTGTATGGGTTAAGCCCATAACGACGCAAGTGTGTCCTTTTCCACCCACCCAAAAGCATTCTCAGACTCTCCCATAATCATTCCGCAACCCCAGTGTATATGCATGCCAAATCATTTAGTGCGAAGTGTATTGTGTATCAAACAGCAGTGTACAGTACGTGCCGAAGGCCACCAAGGGTTACCATGTTTACTTGTTCACTTTCATGTTTTCAGCAGACATTTATAAATGCCGTATTCACTATCGGAAAAATATGTAACGTAATTTATTATGTAATTTAGTGTGTGCCATTTTCGTAAGGTATTAATATTAATATTTCACGCGCACGAGGTACCGGAAGTGTGTAAACCCCATAGCGAGGCAACGAGCCCCTAGTGGTTGCCTTCCTCGTGGCAGTTCGTCAAAGTCTTCTGGAGAGGTAAGGCGCTGTCCGTGTGCTCTTCATCTTTTGTTTCACTGATTGTTAGTTTTCAATAGTCTCGTTAATATACCGGTTCACCTTTGCTTAGCACACGTTACCAGATATTCACTATTGCATTGCGCATCCGCTTAACTTAATAATTGTGACCATTTTTGGTATTTTTTAACTTAAACACCGCGTCGGCATTATCACCGCCACGTGGTTAGGGACTTTTGTATCGGGAGACATCGGCACTCATCCTTCACCATACGAGGTTCGTTTTGGTATTGTTTTATTCAGCATAATTTTGCACACGCATTGCTAAGGTTATTTTGTACTTGTGTAACATTATTAATGGCGTAATTCATGTTTTTGTGACCGACCACGTGCAGGTTATGACACCGCCAATGTGTTCAGCATACATGTGAGCAGTACGTTGTAAATTCATTTCATTATCACGCACTCACGCAATTCATCTCGTTGAGAGCATCTCTCTGTGTGCAGCGTGTTACGTGCCACTCACCCCACCACCGGCCTAGCATAGCTCACCACAGTTTTTGCACTGTATCGCTAACATCACTTGTAGAGCCCTACCACACTAGAACGTGCACGGGAACGGCTGCCTTGTGACACGTTAGTTAGGCACGTGCTCACCACAACTCAACTCTCTACGCCAGCTTCCAAGTGAACCTGACGGTCCATCATAGTGGCCGCCAGTCTCTCGCTGCTTAAGGAGGTGCACCTTCTAGTGTCGTAGACTCACCTCGTACACCAGCTCCACACTGATCACTCACTAACCACATGCGATATACCAGCCGGTCGTAGTCCCTACGCAAAGTTCACTATCACGTGCACTATCGTGTGCTTTATGGTTATTGTTACTGCAAGGGACGCATCACTACGTATACCTCGCTGCGTGCGTAATTCAGACATTATTTTGGCACTATGTACCATAAGCGCAATACAACATCTGCAAGTGAAATACTGTTTACATAATTTCTAGACACCTAATATTGCCAGTATAGGCAACGTAAGTTATCAGGCGTACTGGGGGCCCACCTCCAGTAAGTGTGTAGTTCTGGTATAGTCAGTGTCATATGTGTTAATCCATTCAAGTGCTTTCACCACTCAATCACGCACATCAACGCGCCACACGTTAAGTGGCATTCAATCACTCCCATCAACGCGTCGAGTGGGATACCGAACACACCGAACAAACCACACCCTGAGGCCTAAGAATCTCAAATTGCAGTACCTGGAGAGTATTGCTGGCGCCCAATAACTCACATCAACAGCGTAGTTCGCTATCCCGATCCCCCCAAGGTAGTAGGGCTTTAAGTGGCTTTCCCAAGTGGGGCTTGTGTGTTCTCATCAATACCACGCCAGGCAGCTTTCCCGAGGGAAGCCTAGAGAAGCGTAGACAGCAACGTGTGCATAGGGTACGTTAGGCCGAACATCGCGGCGTGAGCGCAAATCGGGCATGCTGGACGTCGCCAGCATGAGCTGTGGAAGCTGGGACAGTGACGTCACGCAGTCCTACGCTCCAGTCACACCGACACGTACTGCGGAAGGGCATGTGCGTGACACCCTTCAGCAGGGCCTACCAACCGCGTGGTACGAGGTCGTGACAACCGCGATGGACGACAAGACGCAAGCCTGCAGTGATACGCCCATGGACAGATGCAGCAAGTGCACCCGCACTAAGCACATCAACCTGCTGGACCACAACACCTGGGACCTGATCCTGTGTCAGTGCATACCGGACAATACGGACCTGCCAACATCACCAACGCAGCGATGCACACGAGAGATGTGCCACAGTCAAGGTAAGCAGTGGGCAGAATGTCAAGAGTGTTTGCGTGGGGTACACACACGGTGCATGAGTCACGATGAGTATAGGACATATAGGGATGGTATTTTCAATTGTCACATGACTAACCTAGGACAGAAACCGAACATTGTAAACATTCCATGTAAAGTTGAGCAACATTCAGAATCTAGTAACGCGTGTTCTATACAGGGTCTAAGAGGGCCAGATGGAGCAGTTTTACTACCAAAGCGTCACAACAAGTGTAACCACACAACCATGTCAACACCAGTCAAACAGCCCATAAATCAGTCAGTGCAGACACTCAATCAGTCAGTGCAGACACTCAATCAGTCAGTGCAGTCAGTAGATGAGGGTGTTCATAGTCAGGTGAATCAACACTCATTCCACAATAACAGTGACGCAACCACTCCATTCAGGGGCTTCCAACCGGACATTCACTCCACACCCCGAAGACACATACCACAGTGCACCGAGAGCAACAATATCAGCCTAACCACGTCACCATTTCTAGGGTTCACGCCAGTAGGGCACCCTAACATGACCAAAGGTTCAGACTTCAGAGGATTCGGCCCGCAGAGTGCAGTCAGTGTCAGTGCGTGCACCGGGACTGACACCACAGAGCACGATGCAACGCCAAGACGCACACGACAGGCAGTACGCAGACTGGCTGTCAACACAGCACGACCACCACGGGGACGCAAACGGTGTAGAGAGCCACCACTTGCACCACCCACACCAGACTCAACAGAGGAGCCATCACCACCTCAACGGAGGCGAGTCGGGTTGCCCCCACGTCCATGTCCTGTCTGTCCGCGGACATAGGTGCCAGTTCAAGCCCGGGCAGGTCAGCGAAGAGTGGAGGTGACTTAGCAGCACCGTCATGGTCTCCGCAGGAGGGGTCGCTTGATGCCGGCCGCAGGGCCAGCGTATGGGTTAAGCCCATAACGGCGCAAGTGTGTCCTTTTCCACCCACCCAAAAGCATTCTCAGACTCTCCCATAATCATTCCGCAACCCCAGTGTATATGCATGCCAAATCATTTAGTGCGAAGTGTATTGTGTATCAAACAGCAGTGTACAGTATGTGCCGAAGGCCACCAAAGGTTACTATGTTTACTATGTTCAATTTCATGTTTTCAGCAGACATTTATAAATGCATCATTCACTATCGGCAAAATATGTAACATAATTTATTATGTAATTTAGTGTGTGCCATTTTCCTAAGGTATTAATATTAATATTTCACGCGCACGAGGTACCGGAAGTGTATAAACCCCGTAGCGAGGCAAGGAGCCCCTAGCGGTTGCCTTCCTTGTGGCAGTTCGTCAAAGTCTTCTGGAGAGGTAAGGCGCTGTCCGTGTGCTCTTCATCTTTTGTTTCAATGATTGTTAGTTTTCAATAGTCTCGTTAGTATACCGGTTCACCTTTGCTTAGCACACGTTACCAGATATTCACCATTGCATTGCGCATCCGCTTAACTTAATAAATGTGACCATTTTTGGTATTTTTTACTTAAACACTGCGTCGGCATTATCACCGTCACGTGGTTAGGGACTTTTGTATCGGGAGACATCGGCACTCACCTTTCACCATACGAGGTTCGTTTTGGTATTGTTTTATTCAGCATAATTTTTCACATGCGTTGCTAAGGTTATTTTGTATTTGTGTAACATTTTAAGGGCGTAATTCATGTTTTTGTGACCGACCACGTGCAGGTTATGACACAGCTATTGTGTTCAGCATACATGTGAGCAGTACGTTGGTAATTCATTTCATTATCACGCACTTACGCAATTCATCTCGTTGAGAGCATCACTCTGTGTGCAGCGTGTTACGTGCCACTCACCCCACCACCGGCCTAACATAGCTCGCCACAGTTTTCGCACTGTACCGCTAACATGACTTGTAGAGCCCTACCACACTACAACGTGCACGGGAACGGCTGCCTTGTGACACGTTACTTAGGCACGTGCTCACCGCAACTCAACTCTCTACGCCAGCTTCCAAGTGAACCTGACAGTCCATCATAGTGGCAGCCAGTCCCTCGCTGCTTAAGGAGGTGCACCTTCTGGTGTCGTACACTCACCTCGTACACCAGCTCCACACTGATCACTCACCAACCACGTGCGATATACCAGCCGGTCGTAGTCACTATGCAAAGTTCACTGTCACGTGCACTATCGTGTGCTTTAGGGTTATTGTTACTGCAAGGGACGCATCACTACGTTTACCTCGCTGCGTGCGTAATTCAGACATTATTTTGGCACTATGTACCGTAAGCACAATAAATCATTTGTAAGTGAAATACTGTTTACATAATTTCTAGACACCTAATATTGCTAGTATAGGCAACGTAAGTTATCAGGCATACTGGGGGCCCACATCCAGTAAGTGTGTAGTTCTGGTATAGTCAGTGTCATATGTGTTAATCCATTCAAGTGCTTTCACCACTCAATCACGCACATCAACGCGCCGCACGTTAAGTGGCATTCAATCACTCCCATCAACGCGTCGGGTGGGATACCGAACACACCTAACAAACCACACCCTGAGACCTAAGAATCTCGAAGTGCAGTACCTGGGGAGTATTGCTGGCGCCCAATCACTCACATCAACAGCGTAGTTCGCTATCCCGATCCCACCTGAGGTAGTAGGCGTTAAGGATAGTCATCCCCTCTAAAGAGAAAAATGTCTGCAGAAACTATCTGCCACGGTTTGGTACGAATCTCTTTGTTCACATGTGTTTCACGACTATTTGCACTTTGCAGTGCCAAACATGTGGGACAGTTGGACACTAAATCTGTTAATTCTTTGTTCATGTAAGGCCAGGACACACATCCTCTGGCTCTCAGTTTGCATTTCAATAAACCCATGAGCGTAGTGAATATGCCCTAAAATTTCCTTCCCCAAGGGTTTTGGAACAATCACTCGGGTACCATTGAATATGATGTCATCTTGAACCACTAATTCCTCTCTGCATGAACCAGAAGGGTTTGAGAGTAGCAGGGCATTGTTTATTACTGGGAGGCCAACCCTGCAAGATAAGTTCTTTGAGTTGGCACAGTGTGTAATCCTCTTGTGTATGTTTACGTATCTTTGAAAGCATGTCTGTTGACGCCTGAATGTAGTGTATCACTAAACTACCTACAGCTGCAATCACTTCCTCATGCAAGTTTGTCTGTCACAACTTGCCCTTGAAAAGACATCAGCCATTACTAGCTGCTTACCAGGAACATACTTGAGTTCCACATCATAATTTTAGAGATTTATCCGGATTATTTGTAGACGAAGTGGGCATTTATCAAGAGACTTATTAAAGATAGCCATTAAAGGCCTGTGCTCTGTCTCTACTTCAACATGGTTTCCATAGATGTACTGGTGAACCGACTTTAACACTGGTGGATCTGTTAACATCATCTTGACTATGTGAAAGGCCTCCCATTGCATATTTGTCCAAAACTACGAAGTTTTACAGAGTTCCCGTAGCTCTGTGCTGTGTGTATTGCAAGTTTAGGTATGAATTTACTCACATAGTTCCATATAGCTAAAAACCTTGTTAATTCTTTAACATTGGTTGGTACTGGGAAATCCTGTTATGTCCCTTACTTTGTCTGTGTCAACCTTGATGCCTTCCTGGCTCAAAACATGCCCTATGTACTTTACCTCCATGTGACTAAATCTGCATTTGTCCCAGTTAAATGTTACATTCTGTTCCTTGGCCCTTTGCAATACCTTTCCTAACATCCCATTATTTTCAGCCAAATCTTTACCATACACAACAATGTCATTAATATAGCAATATAGATTAGCACTTCTTCAAGATCCCCAAAGAATGTGCTAAATATCCTATGAAATATTTCAGGCGCACAAGAGAGACCATATGGTAGCCTAGTGAACTTCATTCGACCCTACGTCGGTGTACTAAAAGTTGTGCTATTAGAACTTTGTTCCATTAGTCTTATCTGCCAAAACCCTTTGTTTGCAACAAGAGTAGGCCTACTGAAATATTTTGCCCTGTGTAACTTAGTCGCAACTTCTTCAAATGTTTGCAAACAATAATATTCCCAATGTGTGGCCTTGTTCAACGCTTGTGGGTCTAAGCATATCCGTAAACTCCCACTAGGTTTTTTGACAATAACTACGGGATTCATCCATTCTGTTGGTTCTACAACTTTCTTTAAGATCTCTAATTTACGCATTCTATTCAACTCCCCATTAAGTTTGTCCTGCAAGGAAAATGATACTTTTCTACAACCAATTTCCTGTGATGCACAACCAGGTTTTAACCAGGTTTCACATGGTGCTACGCTTACATCACCTAAACCTTCAAAAACAGTGTGATATTTAAGCACATATCTGCTACAAACATGGGAACCTGTGGCATTTTAATTTCATCCACCCTTTTCAAAATTCCTAGCTGCTGATTTGCTGGAAGACCTAAGATAGGTGGTGAGTTAATTACACTAGTGACTGGGATCTCTAGAACCTTTATGGCACCATCACTCTTTGTACATTTTAAGAGACACTTCACTATGACACCAATGTGGCTGCCAGAATATGTTGTGTCTTTGACTGTTCAAGTGCATGCACTGGAAGGTGCAGATCTTGGTACACTTTCTCTGGAATAGCATTGACTTGAGCCCCAGTATCAATTTTAAATTCACAAAACAATTGGGCTCATTCATCTTAAGTTTACAATACCACTCTGTATCCCATTTACTGATCTACATATTTACACTGCTTCTTGGCAAGTTCACCACAGTCGGTTTCTCACCATGCGAGACTACACATTCTTTAATGCTAGAAACATTACCATGACTTGTGGCATTGCTTTGTGAAAACTCATCAATGCCTGCCATTAAAACACTGCCATGATTTCCCGCCATAGTACAATGCAAAGCTACTTCAGTACATGAATCAGCATCATTCAAGACATTATTACTAGGCACAAGGTTTACTGAAATGTCTTCAGTAACAATGATAGGGCCTAAAACTAAGTCATTGTCTTGCAATTTACTAGATTTATTATCTACAAGTTCCTCTATCTTTTTGGACCTACAAACATGAGCACACTTGTTCATCTTTCCACATTTATTACACTTAGAATTGAATGCTGAACAATTGAACTTTACATGTGCTAGCCCACACTTTCCACATTGCTGTCCTACTTTGTCTAAATATAAAGTCATGCCCCTACCTTGATTTTGTTGTCCATTATCCGAGACATTTTTGTACTCCCTGTGTTTACTAATTTTGCAGTAGTTTCCATATTTACCAGATGTTGGATGAAACTGTTGTTTTCTGTACTGGCTGTAGTTCTTCTGGCCCTGAATGTCACACCATGGTGTTGGTCCCCTCGTGCAGTTGATCTACTGGATGGAGTTGATTGTTTCCCTATTGGATTTGTTGATTCTGATGTATGACTCTTGCACTGCATGTAGGCCTATTACACCGTAACTATCGATTGATTTTAGCAACTGCTGTGTTTTGTTGAACACCTTACAAAACTGCATTTCTTTACGCAAAGTGAGGTTAGGTTCCTACAGTAACCTATCTTTCATTCACGTATCATTAACACCACACACAATGCGATGCTTTACCAGATCGTCACGTAAGCCAACGAATCCACAGTTTGTGCTAAGTCGCCTCATGCCGTTACGAACGAGTCAATACTTTCTCCCTGTTCTTGGACTTTATTGTTAAACCTATGTCGCTCCACACTTGGGCATCCACGCCGAGCACATGTAACAAGCTTGCAACCCTGACGTACCTGTAGTTACTTTTCTTTTCAGCACTAGTTGCCTACAAATATATTTCAAACTGCTATTTCCACTGCTTCCAGTTTCCGCCAAGGTCGCCTTCCAGCAACAATTTCATGTTTTACAGGTGTGGTGCCAGACAAGCTAACTACTACTCCAACATGCGGTCTTCTTGTGGTCTTTTTCGTCTACTTCTATCACTACGGTATGTTCGTAGCTTTTATATTCGCATGACTTTGTCCGCAGCACCATGTTATGAATGTTGAATATGGATTCAATAATAATAACATGCACAAGTAACGACATCCATGCTTTATTCAGAAAATCTCGTCCATCTATACGGCTTCCTGTCATAGATGTACACGAGACCTTCAGAGAGCAACGGTCTCATAACAATGTATATGTTTACTTATGTTTGCCAGCCTAAAACAAAGTCCTTTTGCTTGTTTACTTTTCTATCTGTATGTACACTCTGGTTTTCTGTGACATAAATAACATTTGCTGCAATGGCGTTTGTCCAAAATACTTGTTTGGTTTGTAACTTGCACCCATTGCAAGAATTGGTTAAAAATAACCATTCGTATATGTGTAGTGTAGTGTGTGACACTTGTATGTAAGGTGTGTGTGTGAACTGAGTACTGCTGATGTCTGCTGTACAGGGCCTGTAATTCATGTACAACATTTACAATATCCTTAAATTTTAGTAGCAAGTCTAGCAACTCCCTCTGTAGCCAGGACTCGGCTGTAGAAGACACAACACTGCTAAAAAACTTGCCCGTTAGATGGGTAGCCCATCAAGATTTTTTTAAAGGATGTATTTAAAGAGACACTGGAGAGACAACCTTTCCAATTTCTTTAAACGTATTAATTTTCATACGTTAAAAATCCTGAAATTTTGCCTGTTGGACAGGCAGCACATCAGGATTTATTCTATCTGTATTAGAGGTATCGGTACAGCATCAAGTTGTTCACCAATTACAAACTAGGTGGCACTTTCAGTCATGTACCTGCATCGTACTTCAAATTGTTGCCACAGATGACTCTGCAGTACATATAGTTGTTTCGTCAACTTTAATGTCAACGGTCATCCTAAACTTGTATTATTTTGTTGTTGTTTAAAAATATTTTTATTTGGGTATTGTCTTGTTTTACTTACTTTATGTGGGGACATCTTTCAGGATTTTCTGCAGAAGTACAACTGCCTCCAACACTGGAAAGGTTGGAAATTGGAAAGGTTGCCTGTCTAGTCTTTTTCAAATATTCCTAGCGAAAATAAATCCTGATGGGCTGCCCAACCAATGGGCAAACTTTCAGCTCCTACAACTGAAATGTACACGATATAACAGGAATTATTTCCTCTGTATTTTCAAATTTGGGAGTGAAAATTATCAAACAAATAAACTTAATTGATGCAGACTGTGAACTTGATATAACACCATTCCAAATAAATACATGACATACATTAACCGATTTACTGAATGAGGGAAATAATGCCCATAAAATCTTGCTGAGTAAATAAACATAATAGAAAACTGCTGAACAACTGTAAGTTAAATATTATACACCTCGGACTCGCATAACACGAGTAATGTGTTCCACGAAATGCTCGTGCAATTGAATCCCGTTACGCAAGTGCCAACTATTCCAGTGGGAAGATTTTAAGTTTACGTAGTTGTTTTGAGAATACCCACAAAACAAGCACTTTTCGTACAAATGAATGGTGTAGATGTATATCAATACTGTCAAACATACAGAAAGAAAATAGAACAGTTACGATTTATCCATACAGTACCTGGAGTATCCGAGAACAAAAAAAGCACAAGGCATAACTACTTGTGTTGGCAAACACACTGCAGTATGTCCACAAAATTTAACAACCTCGTATACAAAAAAAAAACTAATGAAACAGTAAAACCTATTGAGTTTAAAACATTTACAAAACAGTGCACGTAAGCCAGTCACGGCTGAGATGCATGTAACATAGTTTTTCCACCAAGGGCACTTTATCAAGGCTCTCGCTCTCCTGCATAGCAGGTGGTGTGTCAAAATCCTCGAGAGAGAGAGGTGGGGTAGCTGGCATGTCAGCATCTTCTTCGCTTGCCACGTCCGCCGTCACAACTGAGTTCACAAAGGCCTGCTGCATGAAGTGATGAACAAGCGGAGAAAACTTTCTAGCTGCATTTATTTTCAGCACTTTTTTTTTTGTTGTTGTACATGTCTCTACACATAACACATCTTGCCATTTTAATTTTTGAAGGTAGAACTTACTTATTCATCTGGATCTTTATCTTTTAAAATCACGTATGCTTCGGTTCGGCTTTAGTGGCAGTATCGTCACCAATTTCCATCTATGTACGTCTCTTCTCAACCTGTTCAATAAGATCTTCTGCAGCGAGTTTCACATCATGTAAAGTCATTAGTTTGTAGACATCTGTTGCATCAAGCACCTAAAATGAAGTTTTTTTCTTATTTCAACTACTTTCTCTGCTACTTCTTTTAATTGTTTCTCAACAGGCTCAAAAACACAGACTTCTCTAAAGGAAGGATAGAACTGCTTCCAAACACCTTTAAAGACCCTGCTACACAGACACAGTGAGATTGTCGCTATTGTGTCGTCATTCTTCTTCTTGCTGCGCACTACGAGAGTCGTCGCTTTGCTGTTATAGTCTAGTTTTGGTAATACATAACAGATGGCAGTTCAATCGCTGTTCGTAGTTTTCTTTTTTTAATTGCAAACTTTGGATGCAAATGATGCTATATTATATTTTTAAAAAAGTTCGACTCAAATCTTAGTGCACACAAACAACAAACTTTTATTTTTAAGTGGCTTGTAACTTTTGTGGCCCATATAAATGGCAAATGAAAACACACTAGTAACCACCTGATGAAAACAAGTCTATGAAATGATGGTGAAAGATAAAAGTCGTCCATCTCCTTCGCTGTCCCCGACAACAACACAAAGACTCAGACGTCATGGTCACATTCTCCTATCAGATTGCAGAATAGCAACGACCTGGCACGACCGACAATTTACTGACTCTTGGCACTGTCGATTACAGTGTTTCCGTCATGGTTTTCAAAAGTGCTGAATAACTACACATTTTGTTTCTAATCAAACAGTCTTTCATTGTTGTGCTCTGTAATACTGTACGTATTTATCTTTCAGGATATGCGAAAACAATTATAAGCTGCTACGTTTTACTTCTGTCCGTAAAAATAAGCAACGTTTCGAAAAAAAAAAACTATTCAGTCAACCAAAATTACTGGAAACATACCTGAAAATTAAATATATTTATCCTACTACATAATAACAGTCAGAGAATATAAATCATACTAATTGATAAGATCACTACGCCTACAGTATCTGCTTCGACACACATCATCAACATATTTTATAATTCTACATCAAAGGGCACTGTAAAAAGATGTACACTGTGTGTGTTCCCCTAGAGCGTCCCAAGCTTAGATTGCAGTACAGAGCTTATGGCACGCGCTGTAGGCAGATTGCAGCCGCTTTACAAAGTTCTGGAAATGCACTTCATAATTTTTAGTATTAAAATGTTACATTTTACATTTTTAAATTGATATATTCTAATAAGTTTAACATTACGCTTTTAAATATGCATCTAACCACATTTTTATATTACTTTAACATAAGAAACTCTTCGCATACTCCACTGATATGAATTCATTAGATTAATAGTAATAGGCAACTCGTAAAGAAATAATTATCACATACCTTTTATTCATTAAAGCTACTTCCAATAAAACTTGAGATTTTGTCCATAGGAGTAGCGTCTGTCTGAAGATAGGAATGTGGTAGGGGAATATGCTAATGATTTTGTCTGAAGACGAGGATGTGCTTGGGGTAACGTCGATGATTATGAAATTGATTATGGAAAACCAAATGTGTAGAAACTGGACAATCTAGCTGTTCTGCCATTATTAACTTTTGCTGAAATTACTTTTGAAGTAGGGGGGATTTAATGAATCAAAACAGTAAGAACGTTTGGACTTGATGTAAACAACCTCTCATTTCCACTATTTTTGTGATTTATTTTTTAAGCCAAAACGAGAACAGATAAATTTGTCTTCCAGTATAGTTTAAATTCGTATTACTATGACTATATTGTTCTTTAAAGACAAAAACATTAAATTGAAGAAGTTTACGTAAGTTAATTTTTTTTTTAAATTGAAGAAGTTTATGTAAGTTAATTTTCGTCAATGAACTAATTAGTAGAAACCAGGTAATTTTTGTGTTGAAAAAAAAAATAGAAGATGCAGTAAACACCCTGCAAAAACTGGGTGACATACTTTTCATAACATTTCTATGCAATTTGTTTTAAGTACTTTTAATAATAGTGAATATTTAATATACTAAAAAATAACTATCAAACACGGAGCAGAAATGATAGATAATAGTCTTATACTTATCTAGAAGAATTTAGTCTTTCATTTTTGGTATAAACTTTGCAGGTTAATTAAAAGTACAACATTGCTGTTTCTTCCTAAGAGCATAAATGTTTCGCTTGGAACACCCGGTTAATTAGAACGCTTCTTAAATAGCATTAACAGTACGTATGTGAAATACACTAAAATATGTTCAACACAACATTTCTCTCCCTCCCTCGTAGTCCATCTATGTTGTGTCTTCCGGTGTTACCTTTCCTTACAAATAAGTGTTAACCAAAAAATCACACATTAACAAAATTTTTGCTCCAAAAACAGTCACTGGACACAAAACATCACGTGGCCGCGAGATACTGGTACACTACTGGACTAGTTTAAGATACGGGACGAAACAAATCTGCTGACCAAAGGAAGCTTGATGTTATTTATATCCAACCCTGACAGAACAGTTCTGTCAGTAAAGATACAGAACTTCCAGCCAGTGCCGGATTAACGTATAGGCGCGCCCGGCGGCCGCCGGGGGCCTCGCCTGACAGGGGGCCTCACATAAATAACCAGAGAAAACCTAGAACTATATTGTTGTGAGCGACAACACACAATCACAAAAAAAATCCTGTTTAGACTTCAAGAGTAAAAAAAAAAACAACTGTTAAATTATACATTATATCTTACGGGCATATTTTCAATTTTAATAATTCATACATTACAAACTAACAAACCAATCAATGGGAATCAAGTAAAATAGCTAGCTGTCAAATGATGGTGCAGGTACACTGCACGTATTCTGTTGGCAGCACATTAAACAATGTATGTTTTACCTGTCAAGGAATCAATCTGCAGAGTAGAGAAATAGTCTGAAAGTCTGTGCTATGGGAGTGAGCGAAAGTTTGTTTTCAATGTTGTTACTTAAAAAAAATTGCAATTTTGTAAAATGCGAGAATGGCAACGGTAAGCAATTTCTGTCAATGGACTTAGCATGAAAGAATTAGGTATAGCTCTGGATTCACACGACACCAAACAAAAGGCTACAATATTTTTTGACTTCATGCAACCCCTGTACAACTTCTTTTCAGCATCAACTAGCAGATGGGACACTTTTTTTATCCGCAATGAGTAGGGACTGGAAAATTTCGCGAATTCAAACACCTGCAGGCTAGAATCCATTGTACTATGCATACTGAAGCCCCGACTATTTGTCAACTAGCTGCTACTCAGTGAAACAGCAGACAATGAACGAATATACGGGTCTTGGAGTATGCATATTACAATGGATTCTAGCCTGCAGGTCACTGAATTAGCGAAATCCTCCGGTCCCTAGCAATTAGTGATTCAAGTTAAAAGCTAAAACCACTCTCCAACACTAGATGGTAAGCTAGGGCAGATACTGTAGGCCTCTTAGCATTGAGCGAAAGATAACAAGTAATTGAGTCAGTATTGGATGCGATTAGAAATGACACTGACGAGACCGCTGATACGAAATTAAAAGCTGCTGGTTTTAAGAAATGCATGGAAATATTTGAGACAGTGTTCCTCACTTACATTTGGAATGATATCTTGGGAAGAATCAACAAGGTCAACAAGTCCTGCAAAAACCTACTCTTACTCTGTCAGTAGCTGTAAAAGTTCTCGAGTCTTTAAAATCATATGTTGAACAGAAAAGAGGCAATTTTGATAGCTATAAAAGTTACGCTTTGGCATCAACTAAAACACTAATAACAAGAATTCAGAAGACATGGAACTAATAGACGCAGCACTCGATTTACTTTATTCGATGACAGCAGAAAACCAGATACTATTCTCAAAAGAAGAGATACTGTAATTAAAACTGACACTTACCTGGAGGATTTGATTGATCTTCAAGAAGACGAACTGAAATTTTATTGTGAAGATTTCGTTTTGTATAGGAACAAGATGTAAGCAAGTCGGAGCTTGCTGAAGAATGCCTACATTTTAACATTTATCTTGCAGAAAACAAATATAATTTGCAGCTTGTACACCTTTACAACGGTTCCGATTGTGCAAATTCTCGTGAAGCAGAAGGGGAAAAAATATTGCAATGTGTGAAGAAGATTTGGAAGAAGGCGAGGATATTGGGTGTCTATCTACTCTCTCAAAGGAGCATTTCCTAACGTGGAAATTTCTCTGAAAATGTTTTTATCAATGATGGTATTGAATGCTTTGGGGAACGATCATTTTCTAAACTAAAGATTATTAAAATGTTAAAAAAAAAGTGCTATGTAACAGAAACGATTAAAAAGTTTGAGAATTATCAGTAACGAATGTGATATACTTAAGAGCACTAGACTTTAGTGATCTCATCAAAGACTTTGCCTTAAAAAAAAGTAGAAAGAAGCCAATGTAATTTACATTCTGCAATTTTTGCATAGTGTAAACAATATTGATAGACATTAAGTGCAGGAGGTTAATAACTTTGAAGTAGACTCTAGTGTGTATTTAAGGAAAAGGTGAACATGATTTTGAAAAAGTTTTTTTTTTTAACCCCCTTTTTTTTTTTTTTTTCATTATTGAAATAAAAATGGATTGTAGTAGTAATTTAAAACTAAATTTTGTTTGTGGACCATGATTTTTCTGACTTTTGGTATCCTAATTCGAGTTATGTTACTATTTACTGATTTAAATTTAACCTCAGAAATTAATCAGTCACAGTTCGCATCAATTGAAAACTATTGCAGGGCTATTTTCTACTGCATGTATTGATGTCATGAAAGTTTCAATAACAGTCCTCTTTACTTTATCATGTTAAGACTTGCAGAGTAAACAATTTATTTTCCTTAAACAAACTTTGGGATTGTATTTTTGTGTTACAGGAACAAAACTTAAGCAAATGTAATAAAATTTATTATGGGTTAGTGTAAATATAATGTCCAGTAGAAAACATTTCTAATTCTTTCAACCGTATATTAGAAATTTGGGATTTTAAGAACTTGCAAAAATAGCACCATTTTGCACCTTACAATACAAATTTTTTGGGGGAGGGCCCCTGGACACCCTCCTCCCTTTCAAGCAAAAGGGGCCTTTTCTCTGCATAATGCCAGGGGCCTCGCTGAGGCTTAATACAGGGCTGCTTCCAGCATCCATCTCATGTCTTAATTTGCAGAGCAAGCACGTTGACCTAATACGCAACACAAGAGAACGGTTAAACCTGATGTAGTGGTGTTGGTTTTAAAAATAGATTTAGCTCATTACGAACAACTTCCTCGCTTTCATCCCCCATCTAACTTCAATAACAAAAAAGTTTCTCACTGACCAACTTTTTGATGCTTCAGTTTGTTATATAACGCGCAGGCCTGCAGCACGCAATACCACACATAAAATTACAAGTAAAAAAAATTAAAAACAAGTTTTTTTTTTAAAAATTGAAAATTGTAAACTAAAATAAAAGTTTTAAGGGTATATTCTGGGTTCAGAATAACCCCTCCCTTGGTAATTCGTCATAATACAGGCATATGTAGTTACCTAGAGAAGTGTAAAATAAAATACCTCTTAAAAACAATATATATACATATATAAATAAATATGTATATAAATATATTATATATTTATATACAGACCTAGAACTTGGTTATCCACGTACGCATATATTATAATGATAAGTCACCAAGAGAGTGGTTGTTCCGAACCTACAATATACCTACTATATACCGGTACATGTATGACAAATGTAACATAAATTAATTTTTCACTTTTTAGTTAACATTTTTAAAACTATCTTTCTTTTACTTAAATTTTTTTCTCTTTTTAGTCTCAAATCTCTGGAATTTATTTATTGGTTTGTCGTACTACTTTATACAAGTCATTGCAATTTAAATAAGAAAAAAAACATAATTTTTCGTTTTAGTTCACGTAACTTTAATAATCTAACTATGTACATGCAATATAACCTATAATATTCTATTCTCACCGAACTTGACATAAGTATGCCAAATTTAAGCTTAACAAGATGACATCGGCCGCAGGGCCAGCATATGGGTTAAGCCCATAACAGCGCAAGTGTGTCTTTTTCTACCCACCCAAAAGATTTCTCAAAATCTCCAATAATCATTCCGCCACCCCCGTGTATATGCATGCCAAATCATTTAGTGCGAAGTGTATTGTGTATCAAACAGCAGTGTACAGTATGTGCCGAAGGCCATCAAGGGTCACCATGTTAACAATGTTTACTTTCATGTTTTCAGCAGACATTTATAAATGCATCATTCACTATCAGCAAAATATGTAACATAATTTATTATGTAATTTAGTGTGTGCCATTTTCGTAAGGTATTAATATTAATATTTCACACGCACGAGGTACCGGAAGTGTGTAAACACCGTAGCGAGGCAAGGAGCCCCTAGCGGTTGCCTTCCTCGTGGCAGTTCGTCAAAGTCTTCTGGAGAGGTAAGACGCCTGTCCGTGTGCTCTTCATCTTTTGTTTCACTGATTGTTAGTTTTCAATAGTCTCGTTAGTATACCGGTTCACCTTTGCTTAGCACACGTTACCAGATATTCCCCATTTCGTTGCGCATCCGCTTAACTTAATAATTGTGACCATTTTTGGTATTTTTTAACTTAAACATCGCGTCGGCATTATCGCCGCCACGTGGTTAGGGACTTTTGTATCGGGAGACATCGGCACTCATCCTTCACCATACAAGATTCGTTTTGGTATTGTTTTATTCAGCATAATTTTGCACACGCGTTGCTAAGGTTATTATGTATTTGTGTAACATTTTAAGGGCGTAATTCATGTTTTTGTGACCGACCACGTGCAGGTTATGACACCGCCATTGTGTTCAGCATACATGTGAGCAGTACGTTGTAAATTCATTTCATTATCACGCACTCACGCAGTTCATCTCGTTGAGAACATCACTCTGTGTGCAGCGTGTTACGTGCCATTCACCCCACCACCGGCCTAACATAGCTCGCCACAGTTTTCGCACTGTACCGCTAACATCACTTATAGAGCCCTACCACACTATAACGTGCACGGGAACGTCTGCCTTGTGACACGTTAGTTAGGCAAGTGCTCACCGCAACTCAACTCTCTATGCCAGCTTCCAAGTGAACCTGACGGTCCATCAGAGTGGCCGCCAGCCCCTCGCTGCTTAAGGAGGTGCACCTTCTGGTGTCGTAGACTCACCTCATACACCAGCTCCACACTGATCACTCACCAACCACGTGCGATATACCAGCCGGTCGTAGTCACTACGCAAAGTTCACTATCACGTGCACTATCGTGTGAATTAGGGTTATTGTTACTGCAAGGGACGCTTCACTACGATTACCTTGCTGCGTGCGTAATTCAGACATTATTTTGGCACTGTGTACCGTAAGCGTAATAAATCATCTGTAAGTGAAACACTGTTTACATAATTTCTAGACACCTAATATTGCCAGTATAAGCAACGTAAGTTATCAGGCATACTGGGGCCAACATCCAGTAAGTATGTAGTTCTGGTATAGTCAGTGTCATATGTGTTAATCTATTCACGTACTTTCACCACTAAATCACTCACATGAACGCGTTGGGTGGGATACCGAACACACCGAACAAACCACACCCTGAGGCCTAAGAGTCTCGAAGTGCAGTTCCTGGGGAGTATTGCTGGCACCCTTCATTCACATCAACAGCGTAGTTCACTATCCCGATCCCACCCGAGGTAGGCGTTAAAGATACCAACAAATGGTTGAAACATGTTTATCAAATTTTGAAACTGTCAAATTACTTACATACGGACATTGCAAGTTGCATAAAAGCTTGTAATTATAAAAACACTTGATACAAATCAATTAGATTTATTTTGTTAACTACACATTCATAATAGAGAGGTGAACACGCAAAAAATTTAAAATGCAGCGTGTTAATTGCAAATGAAAGATAATAATTTTTTCTTTTGGAAAAAAAAATCAAAAACTCAATATATTTATTAAAAAACTAAATTTTAACAGTTATTTCAAACTCTATAAGAATTAATAATTTTTTTCTTTCACGTTAACGGCGTATTTTTAACATTACTTTGTAAAACAAACTTCAAAAATCAAGATGAGTTTAGGGTTGAAACGTTACTGTTTTTCACAAGTTCGTTATTATAGCGTTTTATAGAACCACTTTTGGACAAATATAAAAATTTTTAATACTTGCAAATTTATTGACTTGCAACAGTTATTAAACCCGCGTTTTTAATTATCTACAATACTGCGAAAAAATGTGACGGCTTTATAATGAATCTGACCTTAGAAGGAGAAAGGGGGTCAATATATTCACTGAATGCAAAACAAGAATTTAAAACCACCTAGGCTATCACAATTTTACTTGAAGTTATTACAAACTTTGTGCATGTCACTACACATAATTAAAAAAAAAAATAGGTTCTCCCACTAAAATGTTTCTGCTTAATGTTGAATTTGGTAGCACGCACAAATAAATTGATAAATAAACACAAAAAAAAATGTTCTTGCCAACCAGGTTATGTCAATAACAAAGGATTTTCTAAATGTCAATCTAGATGAAGGGAAATTTATTGTTAGGCTTTATTAATTTTTTTTTCAGTAATGGTGCGAAATATGTTAACATTATTCCAAACAATAAATTATACATTCCTCCTGAAAAACAGAACCCCAAAGTTCTTAACTACATAAGAAACTGCGACGGTCGAGCGCTTGCCTTACACTTAGGCATTCCGAGTTTTATCCCTGGTGTTTGACCTCCGGATTTATGCACGTATGATTGTGTCAGACGATGTCACTGTTCGTCTGTTTTTTTCTGGGATTTCTCGTTTTCTCCACTCTTGCATACCGGCATTTCTCGATACTCATCTCATTCACCCTCATTGACTCTGAATGTCTTTAATGATAATATCCTTCAGTTTCGCAATAAACAAAGTAACAGTTTATTGAAAACTTTATGTTGACATTTCCAGCGTCTGTTTTTTCCTGGAGTGGTTAGTGGTTAATGTGGTCGTTCTTTGCTTACTTGACGAATTCTAACTAATGCTCTTTCTCTCACAGCCGCGTACTTTGCTACTCTTACTGGTTGCTCTCAGTAAAGACTCAAGCATTTACTTGTTTCTCATCACAACACTGAATAACGGTTTTTATTATTGCCAGCTCTCTGCTATCCATCTCCTTCCTGCGTCCAGCAGGCTCCCACCTTCACCTTACATTTTCGGGTATACACTGGGTCGATATTTTCCTAGCAGCTACTACACGGCTGTCGACTGTGTGACGTCACTTCATCCTGCCACCCCCACACTGTGAGAAGCCAAGATAACAACCCACTATAGTAAGTGCGAGCTGATAGACTTGTTAGAGAAGGAACAGGTTTTCTCTAACAATGTTTTCAAATGGTAGACAACAAAAGTCTTCATTATGTGGACAGAAGTATGTCCCAGAAAGTCCATTAGGATGCATGAATTGAAGTCTAGCATCTCTGTCACTGTCACTTACATTAACTACTTTCCTTATCCACTACTTTTTATTGTAAATATCTCCGTAGTACTTTTCAGGTATTATACTGATAAACTCTTCTCTTTCCAGAGGCCCAACAGAAATTGAAACACACTTTACAAGTAAGGTTGATATATATGTTAAGGGGTTTGAAATAATGATTATCCCCTGTTCCTAGAACTGAAGCAGCATTGTTGTAGCGCTCTTGTAGAAAGTTTCTGTTTGTGTCAACTTCTGATGATGGTATGAAAAACCCCTAAATATCTTTGAAGTTTTCGACAGCAAATTTGAATGAATCCACAGCACTTAGAATAAGTCAGTCAGTCGTGTTTTGTAAACTGGCTCTAGCTGCTAACCTTGTTACAGTTGCACCCACACCATCACACACATTTATTCCGTAACTAGTAGCAAAGAAATGCCATTCATCTGTAAGTTTGTAATCATCCTCATGATGGCATAAGATTATATTTTATAAAGTTTTTGTCATTTTTGTATTGAGCAGAGCTACCATCACTGAAGTAAACAACGTATTCAATGTGCGGTAGTTCCGACTGGATGTGTTGCAACATTGTTTTTGAAAGGCAAAAAATGTTGTTGTATTGTGCTTGAGACAGTCACTAATGATACAAAATGACTTGTTGAGAATTTACCCTTCACTGCTGTAATAAATCACAAATGGATGCAAAGTTACGTAGATGTTGTGCCAGTGGAAACCACGAGCAGCATCTTGGAGTATACATGTATAGTTTTCTGCAAAATCTGCAAGAATCAAGCAAGTTTTGTCATTTAAGTTCATTTTCACATTCTTCTTTAGCTGGCTTTGAAATTTTGCTGTGAAGTGATGTCTAGTGAGAGCTTCCAACTTCCCTACCATCACTTCTACAAAGTCATCCACTAATTTTAGCCAAGTTTCCAGTGTTGACGGAGCAAGGATGTATTTGGGCAATTAGAACAACGTTGCAGCATAAACTCTTCAGAGATAAGTTGCATACTAGTTTTTGGAGAAGTTCTTGGTATAGTATAGTAAGACCAACACTTTGCATCATACGCTTGACATTTTGACGATGTGTGCAGACGCACACAGAACAAATGTCATGGCTGTTGACAGTTACACATTTTTTGGGCATAATTCAGAAAACTTTGCTAGCCCTAATTTATCATCAGGATATTTTGCCTCGTATTCAAAATATAGATATTTTATATTGTGCAATATCAATCTTTTACATTTTAACATACGTTTTTCTTTTTCACTTGGAATAGACACACAATCCTTTACATTTGGTGAAATTCTACTCACATCATCATCATAATAAAACTTTTTTAGTCGTTTGGCTGTGGCTTCACTAATGGAATGTCCTTCCCTTCTACCTGGTGTTCCTAAAACACCATGCTCCTGTAAAACCTTCCTGGCCTTTTTCACAAAATATTATGTTGCTCCAAAATAATCAACAGTATATTTTATACTCCATGGTTCTGGAACAAATGTCAGTATCTGCACTTTCTGAAAATATATTACTGGCTACATATTTTTCCTTCAATTTTCCCATTAGTGTACATATTACAATTAGTGCAAGTCTATCTAGATTTACTGCTGGTACTTTCTAAGAATTTTGGGTTGTTTATATTTAGAGCTTGACTCGCCTGTGCTGTGAAACTTTCATGTACCCACTGTGCTTTATTCTTTAAGTATGAAGTTCTCTCGTTTATCCTTCTTCTTTTAACCTTGATTGGTGCACAGTCTACCATCCTGCAGCTGTTGTTGAGTTTCTCTATGGTGAAAAAATGATCTGGTTCATAATCACACTATGATGAGTTACTTTCATTTTCTTGCTTTGTTTTAATAACTTTTGCTTCTTGAACCACTAATTTTTGGCAGGATATACAGAGTTTTTTATCTGGCATACCAGAACAAAATAATTTTCCGTTTAAGTGTCATTGTAATCCGTAGTTACCGTCATTTCACAAGCACCATGCTGATGTTTGTTTATGACACACGTGCGTACCTGGCTCGCAGGACAAAGAGAGAGGAAAGATAAAGAAGTGAGAGGTCGGCCTGCTGCATTGCATCTTTACTCGCGCGTCGCGTGCCTCGCTAGCAACATTTTACCACAAGGAACTTGTCAGATATTTACTGTGTGATTATTAAAGGCTAAGTAGCGATGTACGACTATGTTATAAAGTTTAATACTGTTATAAAATATGTGATGAATTTAAATCCAGCAGAAACCATTTTCGTACGTCTTTTAACCAAGAAATAATTAATTAAAAATTATTAAATTATTTTTTTAAATTCTGTCCGAGTTATCCGAAGTTCAGGACATTGAGGTTGGAGTTATCGAGGGTTCACTGTATTTGACAATCAGCAAACTTGTAGAAAATATCATTTACTCTGGGCAATGGGTATTGGTCAACTCGCAAATGACGATTCACTGTCACCTAAAGATCCACACACAGACGAATTTGGCCATTTTTTTGGCACAACTACAATTGAACTAGCCCATGAGCTAGACGTAACACGTGAAATTACACCACTCTGCTCCAATTTGTTTAGCTCGTCTTTCACATTCTGAAACTACGGCATAAGGTACATCATATCACAATCCTTTAAATTAATGTTCACTTTGAAATATGAAATAGGTTCATCATTTTTGCAAAGAGAAAAAGCACTTTCATATTTTCTTTTTAGATCAGCTTCCACTTCAGCTTTCTTTGCATCACCGCTAGGACCTACTAACTGGACAGATAACACATTTGCTTTGGGCACCAAAAGATCCTGCCAACCTGGCAACAAAACTGCCAGTCAATCTCTGCCTAATAATGCTGGTAGTGAAAATTCGCTGGATACCAATGAAGAGAGGTTATGTATGGACCCTGACATTTCATCCAGAACAGAAACATACAGTACTCCCTTTACCTGCAAGCCACTGCCATTTGCAGTCTTTAGTATGTATGGAAATGGTGATAAATCTTTCGTAATTAACATATATCTGCAAAGGTCCTCACTGCACAGCGTTACTACGCTACCTGTATCCACAATAAACAATACCATAATACCTGTACTTGCACAGAGGTCGGTTTCACTGGTATGCCTGAGGCATATGCACACAAAGTTGACAAAGAATGTCTTTCACCTTGCTGTTGCGGCATGCTTCAGCAATGTGACCCATACGGCCACAGCTGTAATAAACCCACTTCCATGCTGAGCAACTGCCTGGCTGAAGGGAAACACCACAATCACAGCTAGTTTTACCTTGCTGTTGCGGCATGCTTCAGCAATGTGACCCATATGGCCACAGCTGTAATAAACCCACTTCCACGATGAGCAACTACCTGGCTGAAGGGAAACACCACAATTACAGCTAGTTTTACCTTGCTGTTGCGGCATGCTTCAGCAATGTGACCCATATTGCCACAGCTGTAACAAACCCACTTCCATGATGAGCAACTGCCTGGCTGAAGGGAAACACCACAATTACAGCTAGTTTTACCTTGCTGTTGCGGCATGCTTCAGCAATGTGACCTATACGGCCACAGCTGTAATAAACCCACTTCCATGATGAGCAACTGCCTGGCTGAAGGAAAACACCACAATTACAGCTAGAATCCGGGTGCTCTGGTCATGACGATGATCCCCACTTCTGAAAGACAGTCTCATTTTTTGGTTGATGGACAAAGCCCCCACGCTGAAATGGCCACGGGTGCCGACCTCTGCTGGCGCAAACATACTGCACATCTTGTATGCCCTGCTGACTAGGACCTGTTGACTCTGGAACTGTTACAACCGCATTCACGTCTTTAGCCTCAACACTACTCATGAGGGCTGCCGACTTCGCCACCGCATCCATATCTACAACTAGCTTAACAATGTCTGCAAGTTTCAAGTCTTCTGATTCGGACAACAGCCGCCTCACCATGTGCTCTGATGACATACCCGAAACTAGTCTATCGCGTAAGGCTTCATCCAGAAAAGTGCCATATTTGCAAATGACAGAAATGTGTTTTATGGCTGCTATGTATTCAGACAACTATTCAGTTGCTTCCTGCCGATGCTGCAATATTTTTAGGGGCCAATACATTAAGAAGACAATCAATACATTCTTGAAAAGTTACTTCTAATGACTTGAGACTTATCTGCGACTTCAGGATCGCATATGACTCGGGAGGCAAGGTTATACCCAAAACCGCAAATTTTATCCCCTTCTTTAGTCTTTGCTACCTTAAAATATAACTTCAGTTTTTCCACATAGTTTTCAAAGGGTTCTGTCCCGTTCACGTACATACGTATAGCTGATCCATTGGAAGACATAGTGGAAAAAATCTGACGAGACCTAATACACTTCACTCTACAAAACAATGCCTGTGGCTGCACCCGTAGACTTTATCTCTGTCACATCCCATTTCAACCCATTGTACAGTTTCCGTATTTTTGGTATCTTGATCCTATCCTAGTCACCGAATGTTATGTTTGGAAATAAAAGCAGACAACCCACAATGCATTTCAATTTATTTCATCCACGAGCACATACAACACCACCTGCAAAATTCCTACAACATGGCTGTGCACCCACACACACACACACACACACACACAACTTCCGAGAGAGGGTGCCAACAAAACACTACTTCAAGGTGCCAACACAACAGTTCAAAGATTGGATGGCCACACAACAGTCTGCCCTAGTTTGGCCACAGAATATTTACAATTTTCAAAACTAAAATAAGTTTTTAAACTAAGCTATTTTGATAGCGTACAAAACATGTACTTTATTGTAAAGGTGCTGAGAATTTAAGAATTACAGTGAAGTCCCGCTAATCTGAACCTCGTTAATCCGGAGTGTAAGGCGAAAATAAAAAAAATAATAATTCAAAATTACCATTTTCCACAGCAATAATAATTGACAATATGTTACAATATTTATGAATACTATAAAATAGTATTGAATATATTATTTACAGTATATATTTACACATACATAGGCCCTTATTCAAGTTGGGTCTTGTCAGAAAGTCTATAAGTTTCTTTTGACAGAGTGACATATGGCTTATGCAACATTCCGCCACCTCTCATCAGCTGCGGTAGCAGTAACCTGTTTCTCAACATAGCGTAGGGGGAGTTCAAGGGCAGCCAAGGAGTCTGCATGATACACAAGAAGCTGCTCCATATCACCACTTGCCTCATTGACACTCTATTCCTTACCATGCTCGGATTCTTGATGAGTAACAGCAACCACCATTTTCTTGTTTGCTAGTTTTTCATAACTTCCACTATCTGCTGCAATCCACTCACTGATGTATTTTCACCCGCATTTTCGCACACAGGAATTTGTTGAACGAGCTGAAGAATATTTTCTGCTTCGCTTTCCTGTTCTGGACATTATAAAAGTGTCAGCCATATTTTTTTTTCCATAATTTCCTCAAGCACCGTTCGTTTACACAGTCCTAGGCCTCGGCAGCCCAGCAAACCACATTCACGTTAACTTTATATTTTGAAGAAACAACACTGTTCTGAGAAATAGTTTTCTGTGGGCTAGTTTTACATTTTGTAATACTCTCTGATCCATCGGTTGTACTACAATAGTAATGTTTGGGAAGAAAAAAACTGCCCTGATTTTGTCACAAGTTAGTTCAATCACATCTGGATGAGACTGGGCATTATCAATTAGGATGCGTGCTCGAACTGGCAAAACATGATCTTCATTAAAACGTGTCACAGCAGGGACAAACTGTTGGTAGAACCAATCTTTAAAAAGCTTCCCATTCAGCCGTGCCTGTTTTATTTCTGTAACAAACATGGAGAGTGTTTGTGTTGAAATTTTTAAATGCCTGAAGTTTTGCAGATTTTCCTATGACCAATAAAGGTAACTTGTGGTTTCCAGCAGCATTAAGGCTTCTGCCTACCTCAGAGCGCGGCGGGAGCAAGGATAGGGTTTTACATGTTAAACTAAATTCCGTGTAGCTCTGTCACCCTTTAAGATATCGCTTTCGGATGGAAACCATTTTCTGTATTAATAAGAGGAGAATACTGCGACGTAAACAAAAATGTGAAAAGAATTTTATGAATACAGGGTTTCGAGTGTTTAATCGGCATGAAAACACTTATTTGCTCATAGTTTTCAGGGTATTGATATAACTTGCTAAAAGATTCCGTAGCAGTGTGGGCCGTATCGTAGTGAGCAAAAAGGCAGTGGTGGCATATATGTAGGTTTGGAAGTGACTGAGATATTTAGGAATATATTTTAACCTGTAACGCCCTATCCTTGCTGCCGCCGGAGCTCTGAAGTAGGCAGAGTCCTTAATACATGTCATTACAGCAACACATTCTTTGTTCATTTTTTAGCTAGGAGCAGAAGTTTCTTGTTTGGATACTAGACTTTCTGTTGGTAGTGTCTTTAAATTTAAGCCGGTTTCATCAACGTTATAAACCTCTTGTGAAAAATAATTACCCTGTTTACGTAAAAGTGGCGAACTCGCTTACATATTATTCAGTTCAGTGTGATCAGCTGATAACTGATCTCTTGCAATTTTTACCTGGCGAACCCCATGCCATTTCTTCCATCGGCCCAACAAGCCAAAGCTTGCAGTGAACGAAGAACTATCACCATTAGTAATTTATTGAGGTGTAAAACCTACTGGATATGAGGTCCACTCATACGCATACCTTTCTATCTCTCCTATAAAAACCACAAAAAAAAAAGTTTCAACGACCTTATGAAATTATGATAGATTTGATGAGTGTTGAACTACGAGGGTTTTTACTAATGATGAAGCATCAAACTGTTCAAGCTAAACACAATTTTTCTTCCAATCGCTAAACGTGGCTTTCCCTACGCAGAATTTCATAGCCAATTTTGTTGCACTTTTACCATTGTCTAAATGCTTCAGAACTTCTAGTTTAACGTTCAGAGTACGTGTAGTATGCTCCCACTTGCAAGCGATTTCAAAACCATTAAAAACACAAATCAAAATCACGTTAACTTGCTTGGCCCTCACGTTGTTTGCAAGCGAACTACAAAACGCCAGCAGTCAACTGAACTAAAAGACAAAGAGTATGCATGCACATGACTTGCCAATCCATTCTAAGTACGACTAGTTACCACTCACTATCACTTGGTGACATGCGCACACACATCCAGACTTATCAGCAAATTGTACGTTACAGTAAACAATTAGTTCTAGGCTTGCTACTGCATTTAAAAAATTCCTGTGAATCCGAAAATCTGGTAATCCGTACAGGTCTTTGTCCCAAATAGTTTGGATTAGCCAGACTCCACTGTATTTGGCTATGTGAATTTACAGCTCTGTTAGTAAACAATTTGTTATATTTCGCAGGGAAACACAGGTATGTTCAAAAAATGAATTGTACTGATCTATGTTTATGTCTTCTTAATTTACAGATACATTGTTCATGGTTAGAAATATTGTGATTGTGTTGAGGTGCTGTGTTTTCTCGTCAATGCTATGTTTGTACATGAACTACTAGGAAAAAGTCTGGGGATTTTTCCCAAGTAGTTGTGGGGATGTGGCATAGCGAGATTACGGCTTTATTTCTGTATTTTGTTATAGAAGCTAGATTAAGACATTTGTTATAATTCACGTGTATTTTGGTTATATTTTAGTTAATATTTTCTTTTAGCAGTCTTGGCTTCAGAAATGGAAGGGACAAAATGCAGTCATGAGTTAAAGTAATCCAGAGAAGTCTAAAAATCAGTTAGGGTGTAATAAGTAGTATTGTTGCTTGTTGGCCGGGCAGTAGGCACATTACATTGCTGGGTGGTCAGCCCTGTGAGTCAACCAGAATGTCATGGGTTTTCGCAGCTATATCGCAACTCCCGAGAGACGTCATTGTGATTCCCCGATGATGCCAGTGCGAATACGTGACTATCAACATTCACGAATGAGGTGGTGTCTATTTTTTAGACCACAGGTCACCATGTTTCATCAGCCATTGACATCACTGTAGGGGCCGTATAAAAGCCTCGATACTGCGCAACATGAGTCAGTCTGGAGTCTTGTGGAGTCGGGAAGTGACAGTCTTGTGATAGTCCTGTGGAGTCAGACAGTGAGAAGTGACAGTCGTGGAGAGTCAGTCTTGTGGAGTCTTGTCAGTCTTGTGGAGTCTTGTCAGTCTTGTGCGGAGTCGGGAGGTGAGAGTCTTGTGACAGTCTTGTGGAGTCTTAGTAGTGAGTCATGAAGATGAAGTGTGACCGAGAGTGATGTGAGGCAGAAACCTTAGGGGCGGCGTTGCCACTGGGCGGCAATGGACGTCGTGAGAAGTGACGGGCCGAGAGTAGACACTGACTGCGGTGCAGAAATGAAGACCCAGCACCTTGAGGGTGGTATCACGACAGAGTCGAGGCTGATGTAACATCGGCGGAGCTTACGAGGTGTGGTATCACGAGGATGGCAACACAGCAGCAATGGTCGGTGTCGAGGCTGAGTAGCATCAGCGCCCTGCAGAAGATACAGACAACACTCAGGTATTGTGTCGACGCGACTAAGCTGGCGAGGTGTGGCGTCTCGAGGATGGAAACACAACAGCTGTTGTTGGTGTCGAGGCTGTGTGACACCAGCGGTAAGGAAGGACGAACAACATTTGTGGTGGTGTGTCGAAGTGCTGCAGAGGTGGTGAGCTGTTGAGAACAATACTGACGGTGTTGTGTCGAGGAGGGCAGTAACTGACTACTTGAGGAGACTGTCTACCTGATGATTCAAGAGAAGGAGTGCTTCGAAAGTTCGTTATTGGTCCTGCTTGGAGGAGATGCCAAAATTGTGCAGAGAGGCTAGTGAGGACATCTTGGTGATGTCAGGAAGACGTCTTGGTGACGTCGGAGTCTACTGCTAGGCTACAAGCACATACCTTCGGAGCAGTACTGGGTGAGACAAGAGGGCTTCTGCTGCGGGTCGACAGGTGAAGAAGGAGGTGCGCGACGGGAGTTGAACCGAAGACCTCAAGAGTGAAGACATTGATGCACTCTGGGTGCTGCACTGTACATGGTGAGCCATCCTCCCTTATGACTGTTAAGGTTGTACATTGTAACTGTTTGAGAGACTGTTGATTGGGTATATGACTGAACTTTTATTGTGATTTGTAGTCTTTAATTTATTAATGGTAAATATTCTTGTGCTTTAACTGTCAAAGTTAATTGACGTTCTGTGGCACAGTCCTAATTGTGTGCATAACTAATTGAGTTGTGAGAGTTATAGCTGATTGCTGTTTTGTGTATCTCGTAGCTTTGTGAGTTATAAAATCCAGTACTTAATTTAAATCTTTTATTTATAATTATAAGACCTCTATCCCAAAAGAACTCATGGGATTTGCTCACATGAAAAGTTTGTGTCTCAAACTTGTAACCGTATTATGGCTGGTAGGTCTTCTGCAGAGGTATTTTTAACCTTGTATTTCTTGTGTTCTGGTTTTTTCCATTATAGGATTTGCATCATTTTGTGTCATTGTGCAGTATTTTCAATTAGGTTATAGAGGAGTCAGTGATATTAAAATCACATGACGTCAGTGCAGCCTTGTGTCAGCCAATGAGAGTGAGGCCTGTGATGACATGTGTCAGCCCCTTCTAGAAAGTTTGGCCTCCACCATGTTTTGGAATAAATCAAGACACAAGAAGTAGACTGACGGTTGCTGGACAGTAAACCAATCTTGAGATCAAGTAGTATCGGGAGTGGCAATTTCACGTATACGCACAGCACCGAGGCCTTTTATTCTGTGAACTTTATTTCAGACATTATCTGGACTATCCACAAATTTGTTTTACACTCATATACGTAGGCCGTCAGGTGGAGATTTCTTCCTTATTAAAATTTAATGCAGTGTGTGCAGTTATTTCTTCTAAACATAAAGTCCTTGTGAACTTCTGCTGCATTTTGATACTGACTTTTGCCAGTAAACCAGATTCACCGTGATAGGATTAGAAGTTTGTACCAAGCTGATGAAAGTGAAATTTAAATAAACCGGGAAAAATTTTGTAATTCAAACAGTTATTTCTGGACGAACACCCCTAAGTCAAGTAAATTTCAAACTGTTTTAACTCTTCAAGTTAAGTGACAGTACAGCATAACTGACAGCAATGCAGCAGAAGATTTGCTTAACAACAGTCTGTCAGGAGATCTCTATCCACATACATCTTTGTACATGTTGGTCCAGGAGGACTGACATGATTAATACTGAAAATCATCAAAAACATTAAATTTGCATTAAAAATAGTGCAAGAAAAATAAATCTGTAACATGTGATACAAAATTAGTATTACTGTTAACATCATATCAACGTAAGCTTCCACAAAATCATTAGGAAGACAGTCCCAAAAGCTAGCAGGACCAAGTTGTGTAATATATGGAGTTACGTTTTTCTATTCCATCACTCCGTAATGTGATAAAATGTCTGTATTCACACGGCTGCATGTTATTATAGTATTTTACTTACAGAATACTGCCAATCATGGCATAATAAACTATACTCAACGGTCTACTAGTATTATACGCAGGCAAAGCCACGGATGGAAAATTAATTTCCTATGAGTTTGCAACCAGAGATTTTTTTGGCCACACATGTATATTTTGTTTCCCTACAGGCCTTGAAATAAAACATTTTCCACTTCTGTATCTAGTGGATACAAATTTTATCAAAAATTAACCTAGTATTTAGCATTGTGTAGCAAGCACGAAAGAAAAATTTTACATATAATACATTTGTTTATAATTAAAAAGCAGCTATTTCATTTACCTCTAGCTGTTTGATTCCCATAAATAATCTTAACAAGCAGAATACAATTACTTCAGTGCAACATATTTTTGGAATTAATTAATACAGTAAGTTAACTTACGTTAGTCTGATTGGAATGTAATAGAGTTAAAAGCTAATGCTAAATTACATCTTTATTTAATTATGATTCTTTTTACATTTTCAAAAAAATTAGATTTTTGAGTTACACTAGCGCCTTCATTGTACATGCTGTGTAGTAAACCGAGAGAGAAGTTTGGTCGGATCACTGACCTAGTCCATGCGCAATGAGATATTCACCGCCACCGTATACAGTTCTACTTGACACCAAAGTAATAGAAACTCACAGATATCTTCAAGATAAGCACCAAATTTTGAGATACAGTTCCTGCTTCCTTTCACCCGCTGATATCTCTCCCCTCCCCAACATAAAAAACAAATAAGATCTTCGCTTACTTATTTTTTCCTGCATTTACTTCCTGTCAGTAGCCAACAGAACATTGTTAACACTTACTTTAAAAATGAACTTATTGTCATAAAGAAATTTAACATATATCACTGGCAGTGCAGTTCATAAATCTACTGTAAAATTTTTAGATAAATTGACTTAGTGGTTATTCATTTTTAATGATTATATCTCGAAACTTTTTTGGATGCGCGCGAGAGCTCTTTGACCTCGCCTAGTCACATGGGGACAGCCTATCTTCCGTCTCCACTTCACTTCCTTTCTCCCTTTTGCCATGATATACATGGATTCTTTACATGCAAGAAGCAAGTTCAACTAGCCGCTAAAAGCACATCTGTACAGCGCATATTGAATCATTCATCGTCAACCACAAACCACCATACCTCCAAATGCAGGGCTCGTGTTTGCAGTTCAACTGTAGTAAACCAAAGCTTAAAATAACACGTATCTAAAAAATACAGACAAACTTTACTAGGTGTTTGCCATGGCAAAAATAGAATGTTTGATGAAGGGCACTCATGGTTCATTTCACATAGGAAGCACTGCAGATGCTTTCAAAGTTTGAGAAAATATGAACAATTTTGTTAATATTTTGCAAATTTCTGGATGGAAAACAATAACGTGAAGGATTTGTATATTTACCTCAATCACGTGGAAAGGGGTTGGCACTACCCTATTTCTTTGAAAAATGAGACAGTAAAAAGTTCTTTTTATCAACCATAGGTAGGCAGGTGTTAAAGTGTTTAATGATTTATGCAACAAGAACAGAGCGTGGGTGTTTCGTCTTTCTGATAACTTAAGCTATGACAGCTTTCTGGGGTCACAAGCTTTTAAGTTAAATATACGTCTGACACATGAATTGTGGAATTTTTGAAGCAGCGCCGCCTGACATTCACTATGATTGTTGCAAACCACGTCACAGTAGTCAGTAATGAACATTATGAGGCTGGGGACTAGTGTGGCTTTTAAGTTGGATGGTATCAATCTTCTGAAATGCCTTAAACTTTGCAGCAAGTAATACACCTTTAGCACAAGTTAGTAATATGAGCATTCCAGGGCAGGTTTTCGTTAATTATTATTCCCAAGCTTTTTACAGTTTTTGTAAGAGCAATTTTAATACTGTTGAAGACTACAGCACAAAACAGCAGATAGAAGGCAAGGAGAAGCAATGAGGATGCATTGGATCTTGGCAGCGTTTGCATTAAAGCAACTGCAAACAGACCACTTCTGAATTTCTGCAAGATCGTTATTCGTATGATCGACTGCTGTCTTAATTTAAACTCTTATTTAAGTGTATGCGGGGAAACCAGCTTTTATTGGACGACACTGAGATTGTTGGCCATTCAATGTAATGCATTGGCTTCAATCATTGAGATACGATTCGAAACATTTACATACATCAGGTGAGAAATTATAAATATGGTTTAACTTTGCAGGCAAGATATCATGATCGACAGAATCGAATGCTTTGCTAAAGTCTACTAGGCACAAAAGCGTTAATTTTCGATCCTCCATTGCATGACGTATATTATCAGTTACATCGATTAAAGAAGTGCTAGTACCATGTAGAGGATGAAAACCAGATTGATATTTGTCTAACATGTCAAATTTATTAATGTACACAAATATTTGTTCAATATATGTTCAATAATTTTTGAAAACAATGGTAGAGCACTAATAGGTCGGAAGTCTTTTTTAGCGATTGGATGAGAGATTTTTGCGATGTGTAACACTTGCACTTTCTTCCAGAATGCTGGAAAAATTCCAGCTTGCAGTGTAAAATTAATCACATGCGTGAGCGACGACAGAACTGCAGATAGGATAGGTGCTTTCCTGATTTTTATCTGCCAGCAGCTATATACACTGGGTGAATCTGGCCACAAGATCCAGTTGAATACTTAGAGATTCCGCTAGACTGTGATCACCCAAGATTTCCAACTAATTTTACAGTAATATCTACTCCATCGAATAGATGGAATGAGGTTTTGGTTAAGCACCTATAAGGTATATTTCTATTATTTTGTTAACAATAGTGAATGTGTGAAGTAGTTTATGGTTTGGTATATGTTGGAGGTCAATAAAAACTATCACTTTCATTTCTATATGTAATAACTCTAGTTTGTGGATTGTTTTTGTTTAACAGAAAATGTTTATTTTTTTATTGACATGTCTATGATATAGAATATGGCCGACTTGTATTAGTTTTCTGTTAAGAAGCTTGTAAATTTATGGATGTTTTAACATGATATATGTGTTTTAGGACTCACTGAGTGTATTATTACAACATGTTATGGGCCTGGAACATCACCTGTGCATTTTAGTTGAGGAGTTGAACTAGTTTTGTTTGTGTTATTTGGGTTATGCATACTGAGTTTTTTTTTTGTTTGTTTATTTATTTTGGTTAGTAGTTCTTGAAATGGAAGCTATAAACGTTACAGTGAAGTTCGTGTCAGAAAATAATTGGCGCACTTGGAAATTTCAAACAAAGGTTTCTTTGAAGGATACAAATTATTTCAAACAAAGGTTTCTTTGAAGGCTACAAATTATTACAGCGTAGTTGCAGATGAGGAACAGAAACCAGATTCCAGGTAATGACAAACTTCTAAAAGACTGGTTATTCAAGGATTCCAAGGCTCAAGATATAATTGTGTCTAGACTTGATGATGGTCCGATCTCGTACATATTGAATTGTGAAACTGCTGCTGAGATTTGGAATAAATTACTTACAGTGTACCGTATGAAAAAAAATCTGAGGTTAGTATTCATCTGATTCATCTAAATTTTTTCAACTTGCATTACGAGGGTGACAAAATTTGCAAATTTTTGTCTGAAGTGGACGAACTGGTTAGCCAAATTAAACAGACTAGTAAAAATTAAGGAGTAGACATTCCAGAAACTATGCTTATGACTAAAATTCTCATGGCACTTGCATCAAAATTTTCTTATTTTTTGACAGTGTGGGATTCAGTGTCGGCAGAAGGAGGAACGTTGAATAACCTAACAGCACAATTGTTACTTAAGGAACGAATGGATGCTACTGAAAACAAAGAGAAATCACTAGCATTTGCTGCTGTTTGTAGTTCTACCTATAGTAATAGCAAAAGGGAAGAGAACATTGTGAGATATCATGGATGTGGAATATTAGGTCATGTAAGGGCAAAATGCTTCAAGTTAAATCCCAACGTTACGTTGCCACTATTCTTAAGAGCTGGAATATGCAAAAAAAACTGTTGCTTTAAATTGAAAGGTCAAGTTTGTTCAGCAAATATAAACAGCAGCACAAATGACTGCATGAATGACAGAAGGGAAGAAGCTGTTGTTGCCTTGAGTTCTGCTTTGTTGTGTGACAGCCATGAACTTAATACTTGATTTTTAGACAGTGGGGCTAGTGAACATGTGTGTTGTCAACGTGAACAGTTCCCTACTTACCAAGAATTGAAAAAAGTAAGGTGTGTGAGCTTTTGGGGATGGTAGAAATTTGAATGCCTTGGTGACATAAAACTGATATCAAAAATAGGTGAAAATAAGTGGATCCAAATTACATTGCAAGGTGCACTTTTACCTCCTAATATGAAAATAAATTAATTTTCTGTGGGTTCTGCACTAGATAAAGGCTATAAGATGAAAACAGAGGGTAGTACCTCACGGACCTTGAACAAAAATGGTGAAGATTCTGCAACAGCTTATCAAGTTGGTTAATTACACAAAATGAACTTAGAAGCAGTTGGTATTGTGCGCGATTTTTCTTCTCATTACTGACCACATTGTCCCGAATATAAGTCGACTCGTATATTAAGTCGACCTATTGACTTTTAGCTTCACAGGGTGTCCACTGATATTCAGTTTTGGAATTCCCTGACTTTTCCCTGTTTTCCAGGTAATATCTGTTAATTTTCCCTGACCTATTATCGGCAAAACTGGAACTTTTTAAGGCCTGCATCGGCCAAACGGCTAGTGTGATTGCTTCACAGTAACCGGTCACTCCTGTATTTTGCTTGTGAAAATAGTGCTGGGACTTTGGTGAGATTTCTCAAGGATATTTCATATCTTAACCCTGGTTAATCTCAACTTCCTTCACCCTCATCGGTGCTCAAGGCCCAAAATGTTACAAGCTGCCCTAACTTCTTGGCTGAACTGGTATCTTTGATTCCGTAATTTTACATCAACACAGCACATTTGAAATAAATAGCTCTAATGGAACAACATTAAAAGAATTGGATACATGCATTTGAATCACAGACTTCATACTAAGCGACTCAATATGTTGAATAAAATAAGAAAAACAATTTTATATCAAAAAAATTAAATCAGGTTTCCCTGCAGTGAATGTAACCAGAAGGGCTTACAAATAAATTTACTGTGATAGCTAAATTGCAATAATTTAACTATTCAGTACTACAAAAATTTTTATTCTAGGCTGTTTTGTATAATTTTTCCCTGACCCAAATGAAAATTCCCTGATATTTCCCTGACTTTTCCCTGTAAGATGAAATTCCCTGACTTTTCCCTGTTTTCCAGGTTTTCCCTGTCGGTGGACACCCTGCTTCAGAATTTAGAAAAAGATTGAAAGCCTATTCTTTTTTTTATAATAATACAATGAACTTTCTGTACATAGTTATATATACATAATCACTTTTCCGCCAATCCCATACTTTTTTTTCAGCAACACAGGAATTCTGTTCTGTCAGTGAACTGGTATCTTTCTACATATTTTATAAACATACATTTTAAGTTCGCGTCAGAACATCTTTGCATCTTCGTCATCTATGAACACATTTCACGTCCAAAGACATCACATCTTGAAAGACTATCATGTGTGGATTTTCACACAGAGTCCGGTATAGTTGATTAGTTGACAATCAAGTTCTACTCCATCGCCAAGCAACCCTATCTAATCTATGGTGTCAAAATGTGAACAATATGCAGGTTTGTTAATAACCCACTGGTCCTGTATCAACAAGATGTTCAACTTAAACAGAACTTAGAAATTTTAATATCTTCATATTTTACGTATTGCATATGAGTAAAAATAGTCTTCACAGACTCAGGAGGTATTTAAAAATACAATAAAGAAGTTTTCAGAAAACATTTTTTTTTCCAGAGGATCGCACATAAGTCGAGCTTTGAATTTTTAATTTAATTTTTGGAAAAATTACTGACTTATATTCTGGACAATACAGTACTTTCTTGGCATGAAAGAATGGCACACCAGAATATGAAGCAAGTTAAGAAAGTTTTAAACTCTCATTGTGAAAAGTTCGTGGATGAAGACAACACCAACTTGAGAACCATGTGTAATGGGAAAGCAGACAAGGAAGTGCTTCAAGAAAAGTGATTCTAAGTCAGCAAACGTGGAGAGATCATTCATGCAGATTTATGTCGTCCTATGGAGGAGTCATCAATTGATGGATCAAGTTAATTTTTTTGTTAAAGGACGATTTCTCTCCTTTAGGTTTGTGTATTTTATTAAACATAAACATGAAGTGACTGAAAAGTTGAAGACATTCCTAGCGATGGTCAAAAACCACAAGGACAACATCATCAAAGTGTTGTGGACTGATGGAGGAACAGAGTTTATTTTAGCTGAAGCTGAAAAAATGTCAGATTTTAAGCATAACCCATAAAAAATCAATACCTTACTGTCCTGAGCAGAAAGGTAAAATCGAAAGAGAAATTAGAACAGTTGTGGAGTCTGAAAGAACAATGACAATGGCAAAAGAATTGGGGAAAGATTTTTGGGCAAGGGCTGTAAATACAATCACGTACGTTTTGAACAGGACTGGAACAAGTACAGTTGAAGGTAAGACTCCATATAGCAGTAAAAGTTAAGGTGTCTGTTAAGAAGTTTCTGAAGGTAAAGAAAAATTTGAACTTATTAACAGGGAAAAACTTCTTGAAAGGGTAAATTCACTATTGTAATAAAGGAAGTGGTAAATATAATTCAAACTTATTATACGGGAAAACTTTAAGTGGGAACTTCTTAACAGAGTTTTACTGTAATTTATGGTTTGACAAGAACTATGACATAAAACTCAAGACATTTGGATCAAATGTGTACGTTCACGTACTAAAGGTCAAAAGGAGAAAATGGGATCGTAAGTCCAAGAAAGGTTTGCTTATAGGTTATAAGGGTTATCGTAGTGAACAGAAAATTAAATTTTATTGCAATGTGATATTTGCCTCTTCTGATTGTAAACCGTGACGTCGTACTTCCGGACTCATCGAGCCCAAACCCAACACACGGCCGGAGGCTCTCTCTAACCTTTCCTCCCCCCCCTCGACGCAATGCTACCACCCCCAGTGTAATGTTGTGAAAAGTGAAGGGCCTAATGCGTAAATAAACGCAAGTGATTTAAAGGTGCCCTATATAAGGAGTAACCTGTGAGATGGACTACAGAGAGTGTCATTTTGTTTTAACTCGCTGAACACAGAGTGGAACAGCCGGACTAGCCTCTGCTCTTCCCGGAGATCCGGGAAATGATCAGTAATAGTAATTTTAATAACATAATGCAGAGAATTGTGATAGACAGGCCCAAGAATTTTGTAACTACTTTTCAGGTCCTACAAAAATTCCTCATTAATTAAATTATCTTTGTTGCGTTGTAAGTAAATCATCTCCACCCACCATGTCACACCCAGGTAAATGATTAACATTTTATTGTGGTGTTAACATTCCTAATTTAAGTTGTCATAATTTTCTGGCATGTTTAGTAAGGGTCGAGCATGTTAGTTTTAAGAAGAGCACTTGAGTTGATCCCAGGCATCGGCGCTGCCGGCACGTGGGACCAACCGGCATCTTGGCTTGCCAGTTCTTCTCTGCGCGCTGACCGGGGTAAATAGCGTCTCAAATTTTTTGCTCAACTGAACCTAAAATTTCCGTGTTTGTGTTGTTTTGGAACTTATTAGTAAATTGTGTAACAGCTCAGCTCATGCGGACAATTCAACTCTCCAGATTTTTTTAAAATTTTTATATCCGCTATGGGCGCACTGCCATGACCTATAACAGAAAGACCTGGCAAGTACTCAAGAGTGTCTCAGATGTGTGTGTAAAATTGTAACTTTCTTTTGCAACAAAAATATATCCAGAATTTAAAGTACCCTGTGTTGGTGAACGTTGATCTCCAGTACATTTCTGGCTTCTAAACCCCGTCGCTAAGTCACCACATGTGGGCTTCGACCCACTCGTTACCGCTAGGGGGTAAGTTTATTGTCAAAGGAACCATCCGTCCTGTTCTTTAACTTGTGCTCCACCTGTTCCGAGCCAGGTATGCTGGGATGGCGCCCATTCAAGAATAACGTACAATTCTAAACTGAAAGTGTCACCAAAATCTCCGCATCGCAAAATCTCCCCCCCCCCCCCTTACTGCGGCAACCACATTGCACAACCAACCAGGCAAATTTTGAGCTTTCATGTGAACATCCTGAATCAAACGAACAGAGTAACAATGTAGATGAGACAAGTGAGGAAGAAGAAGCGGAACCATTTTAAAGTTTTGGAAAACGCTAGGATCGAAGGCAGGCATTGACGGCGGCACTGATGAAGAAGAGGTCGAACATCTTCTAATTAGCGGTATTTGTGGCCGGAACAAAATTCACAGACCCAAGAAACAAAGATTTTGATGTGTCATTTGTTTCTGACAGTAGACTTGAAGATCTTCAAACATACGAAGAGGCACTCAGTGGTGTTGAAGCTGAAGAATGGTAAATTGCCATTAACCAAGAGATAAACACACTACTTGAAAATTACACTTGGACTGAAGTTGAAAAGCCAGAGGGTGCTCCTACTATTGATGCAAAATGGGTCTTCAAAACAAACTGATGATGAGGGTAGCAAAATATCTTATAAAGCCAGGCTGGTTGCTCGAGGTTTCAGCAAGCTGAAAGTTTTGATTTTATGTATACATATGCACATGTAGAAAAACTTACGATATTAGAAGTACTATTGGCTACCGCAAATCATTTGGGTTTATCAGTACATCAGATGGATGTTTCAGGAGCATTTTTATATGGTGATATAAAGGAGATTGTGTACATATCTGTACCGCAAGTGTTGAAACAACTCAAAAGAATAGAGACCTGAAACTAAATAAATCAATATATGGTCTCAAGATGTCTCCAAAGACGTGGAACAAAAAATTCAACAGCAGGTCACAGACAGACAGCTGTATCATAAAGTGTGCAAAAGTGGAAGCCTGTACATATTGCTTTACAGTGATGACTTTACTATTGTGAGTAGTGACGAGGTTCAACTAACATCAGAGAAAATTCAACTATGTAGCTTTTCAAATGAAAGATTTGGGACATGTGAACACCTACCTTGGAATATAGATTGATGACACTACAATTGGAACAACCAAGTTGAATCAGACATCTTACCTTAAGGAAGTACTCAAGAGGTTTGGTATGGAAATCTGCAAGCCAGTATCCACACCCATGGACCTGAACTTCAAAGTTTGTCTAAAGTATGCAAAAATGGAAAGTAGGACACTAGAATCAGACTGTCGCAAGTTACTTGGTTGCTTGATGTATGCAAAATTGAACACAAGACCAGTTCTCTACTGGCCAGTTAGTTTTTTAAGTATATATCAGAGTCAAACTAGTGAGGAACTGTGGACAGCACTGAAGAGAGTTCTTCGTTACATCAAAGGTACCATCAACTTATGTTTGGTTTACAGAATAAGTCAAATGCCTGAACTTCGTGGTATTGGGGATGCTGACTGGGCTGGAGACCTAGAGGATAGAAAATAGACAACTATGATAGTGTATATGTATGGTATTGTGGTGTAACCTGGCAGTCTACTGTTTAGCTGCGTGGGTGATAGTGTGATGCAGTGATACCTTGGCACATTAACACATTGACACTTACCAACATGAAACTGCTGTACTTCCACGGCGGCAGCTAATATAAAACAAACCCTTGGCAGGGAAATAGCAAACAAAAATTACCAAAATAAAAAGCCGGGCGAAATAGAGGTGAAAACTGAAATGCAATTTATTAAGGCTTTCTTTCAAAGCCAATTAATTATTAATTTAAAATGTTGCCAGTAAATTCCTATCAAAATTTTAGGTGGTTTAGCCAGCCAGTGAAAATAAATATATGAACTTGAGCCGATTTCAGTAGAAATGACTCCCAAAATAAGTTACCAACTCCAAATGCACCATGGGCAAGAAAAAAACCATGTCCACTAACCAACGCTTATAGCTCATTAGGGACCAGGATTTTGTTTGACACATCGTTCTTGAGCAAAGAAAACACAAAATAGTTTAAATCTCATGTAATAACCAATTCCAGAAGTAATTCTCCTTCACACAAGAGTTACATTCGTTTCCACTACTTGCCATTAAATCTTCACGA